>JAXIVJ010001342.1:110000-141775 GCA_036785665.1 Chirona hameri | reverse complement strand
ATCATCCCAGACTTCGATGACCTGTGCAGCCACGGTACGGAAGATAACTGAATCTGGTTGTCTCCGCGACACGACTCCCTTGCTTTGCTCCAGCCACTTCACGTAGTTCACAATATCGCCTCTCGTGGGTAGTTGAGTGGTCGGTAGCGGGGCTGGTTGACCTAGCATGAAGTGATTAGTCTGCAAACGCGTTAAATTAGACATTCTCTTCTTTACTCTCAGTGGTGCAATGAAACTATCATTTAAACCATTCCCTACACGACTTGACTTATTTATCCCCCCCCCCCCCCGAGTGCTACTTACAAGTTACAACGTAAACAACTTTGGAAGCTGCGGATTCAGGAATGTTTTAAATGAATATTTTTAATAAAATCATGCACATATCAGTACTGGAATAAAATAAAGAGACAAAATATTTTTGGAAAAATTTGCACCATAAAAACGATAAATATTTCAGTACTTTATTATATAATATTTAATTTCAGCCCTGAATTAGTGAAATTACGTTGGTGACCACCAGGTGACAAGTCCGCTTACAGATGGCGCTGATAACTAGAACTGCGAAATATAGGTGGCGCTTAGATCGAATATGGTAATTATGAAACCCTCCGATAAAAATCACTGGCGCTCACCAAATACACATAATTATGCACTTCTTTCTGCATAAATCAATATGTTAGTATCATGCGCCACGAAAAAAATACATTCCAATCCAAATCTAAGAGATTACCCCATGCTATGACACACCCCTGGGCCATTAAATCGTAGCAAGCGTGTCCATGCCCCCCCCCCCCTGAGCAAACCGATTTACTCTAGATAAAAATGCGATTCTGCTGACAACCCGACGCCCCCCCCCCCCCCCACTGTTTAACGACCTTTCGCGCTGACGACCCGACGCCACCCCACCACCCCCGGTCAGCGAAATTTGATCTCCCCCCCCCCCCCTGAAAAACATAGATGGCGCCGCCTCTACGTCAGGGGCGGCGCCACCAGATTTGATCTGGGGGGCAAAGTCGCACAGGGCATCCTCGCTGGGGTGGGGGGCTCCTCCCCATTCTAGTACCGGGGCCTGCTGTCTAGTACCGCGGGGCCTACAGTGATCTCATGCAGGGAATTTGACCTGCATGAGGCCACTGTAGTGAGGGCCACATAATTTTTGTTCTTTTGGCAAGTTGTGGCAGGAGGCACCTTTTTGGAGTGGGGCGTCCGTGAAATTCTGGGGGGGGGAAGTATAAATTTGCCCCACCTGGCTCAGGGGGGTGTCATGGCTATCTCCGTAACGTGTCCACCCTGTCCCATGGCGTCACTTTGCAGCTCGATTTCCACCAATGGGGCGGCCGAATCGGGAGAAGCGTATTTCCTTTCGTAGACCGTCTCGTGGCACTTCTCGGTCTACCAAAAGAATTACGCCTTCGACCAGCGCGGCCGCCATGTTTATTTACGGTGGCGCATTCGTCACTCAACGATCTTCAACATAATTGTAGGTGAAACAAGTGTAATCCAGATGTAAAGATACTTTCACCTGATAGATACTACTACAAAGTATCCTCAAGTCACCTTACTTCATCAACAACCAGGTGAAATAATACCAAATTCGCACTTCAACCAAAAACAGCTATCCAGCGACAGTTCCCCGTGGCCAAAATCCAAACATTGCCTTATATGGGCATGGGCCTCGCTCGGTTGCATGCATCGCTTTGACATCGTCTAGCGACTCACCCTTGCAATTTAGGAGAAAATGTCCCAAAAGCGAGCTGTAGAGGACGTTTCAATATATCATTTAGTGCTCAATTAATCCCTCTGGCACCTAAGGTATGCAAATGGTAGGACGCGAAAGTAGGCCGATTTAACACTATTTGAATAAGGAGCGTGTGACGTCACGTGCCCGTGACATCACGCATTTCGCTGCCTACCCCGGACGGGTCTACCTAGTCTCTATGGCCTTGCACCTGGCTGACGCCAGGGGGCAGCTGCCCCCTCGGTGGCGCCGCCCCTGGGCTAGGTGCCTGCAGCGTTACCGGCTCCAAACCAGCGATAGGTGCCAGAGCCGCGGCAAACGCCACACAGCATGCGACTCAACAACGAAAACTACACTGGTGCAGCCGCGGGAAAACAAACACCATCCATAGCAGACGCAACCATATCCTGCGCGGGCTCATATCCAGCAGCGACATCCAGCAGGTCGACGCCGGCAACATCAAACCGTGTTTTTGTTGTGCTCCTCCAGACCGCTTCAGTCGGAACGAAGCTCGTCGGCTCTGGAGGGACCTGGCGACCCCCCCCCCCCCCCCCAGGGGCCACAACTCGGCTCCTTCGCACCTCCCCTAATTCCGGTCGTTCTCAGTCGGGTCCCCATCAACGCGCTGGGCACTCGATCCAGGACGTGGTATGGTGTGTCGGCCGTCTCTCTGCAGATGGGGCACCAGTTCCTATTTTCCGATGTATTTTGCTGGGAAATAGTTAAATGTGCGATGAACAGTGCTTCACATTGCGGTACTAAATGTCATGTAACCATTGGAAGCGCAGCAATAAGCGGCAAAGCTCATACACTCGCCGAAAAGTTTTCCTCCCACGAGATTCAGACACTGATCTCCAGATTTGGAGTCCAGTGCCTTACCGATTACGCTATCGAGTGTGGGGCGCCTTCGTGCGGAGATACCGCAAAGGGATAAAATTGCGGTGGTCTACGTTGTCATGTGCAGCGAAAACTTCACCCCTCACGCCGTAAGAAATCGGCTAGGTTAGGTGCAAAATGGTAGAGGGATTATCTCGAGAGAAGTGAACTATCTTTCTTTTGAAAGCAGTTGCGTGCAAATCGGTCGAATAGCATTCGAGATATTCCTTCCCGAAAAAGGGCTCCCGATTCCCGATTCAGCGCTGAACGCACTGACGTTCGGCCGGTAGGGTACTAAGACGTCACGTGGTCCTAAGCCAATCAGCGGATCCGCTGGCCTATTGCCACTTTCGCCTATTGCAAAAGTGGCGGACCGGACCCCCAGCCCCCATCAGTAACAGTTGGCAGCGTTTGGGCGTTAAAAACCTACTACACCATTGGGTTCCCATGTTAAATCGATGATTTTCAGACTAGGCTGACTCGTAACCTATGGTACATATTTTAAATCCGACTTCTGGAACAGATAGCTACAAGCCTTAGCTACGTTTCTGTTTACCATTTTTCGATATTCCGGGCGTAAAGGGGTTAAATGGGCTTGGGGGGTTAAAAAATGTCGGAACGATCGCTGACCTCTTCCAAATGCTACTACAGGTACTGAAATATACACTACTTCCGACTACTACTTCGTAGTAGAATTTAATATGACCGCTTCCAAATGCTACATGTATAGAAATATACACTACTTCTTATATTTGCTGGAGTTTAATTCAATAAATAAAGATATAATCTATGGAAATACAAGTTATCGACAGCAAACAATACCTTGCATTTATAATAGACAATTGAGATAAAAATTATATATTGTCTAATTCATTTAGGCATTACATGTTTAGGCGTTACATTCCTTACTGTTCTACCCGTTGTTATATTACCCTGCCTGGCCCCACCCTATCACATGCAGCCTTCAGGCATGTTTTACTTCATATTCACTTTTGACCGACCTTTCCCTCGCACGAAAATGTAGGAGTTACCTTCTGTCACGCCCAGACTGTCGCACCATCAGAAGCGTGTCGATTGCCCGCACAACGTAGGGGCAAAGAATCGGCACACGCCGCTGTCGTTTGCCGACCACTTCAACCACCTGCATCTTCTTCGCAAGTTCCTGTTCCAGAGAGGGCAGGGTGATGATATCCTGATTAGGCTGCTCCCTTCCTCTGCCTTTATAGGATGCCACCGTCAGGCGTGATTCCTCGCCTCCACGTCGCTTATTGAACAGAATAATAGCAGCGCAGGTATCATCTGGACGCCGATTGTGACACGCAACCAAACTCGCCTTGCTGAGCGTTTTTTCTTGAAGCTCTTCCACGGCTTCGGCTATGCGTTGCTTTGTTTCTTCCGAGAGCTTCATCATATCTTCCGTCAGAGACGGTGGGTTGATCTTGTTCAGCTTGCACAGGTCAATGGTCGAGAGCGCTGCATGACTTATGCGATCTCCCTCACTCCTCATGCAGCACGATATACTCAGAGAGGTCCTTTCTCCTGACGTTTGACCTGATCGCTTCACCCATGGCCACTTCAGGCGCCTTATTTAGGGCGTGACCAAGCTTCAGGGCCGGAACGGGAGTATGGAACGAGGGTGGGTGGTATTCATTCCCCATCTTCAAGAACAAACTTCTCTCACGCAGCTTGATATGGCGTCGAAGTATCTCGGCTGAAGTATTTCCGTGAGTGATGCTTCCGGTCCCACTTTCGCCCGCATGGTCAAAAGCAGCTTAGCGAAGATTCGAAGCCTGTTTGAGCGCCGACTTGATTTTCTGACGTGCCTTTGTTTTCAAGTGCGAGGGACCCCATCCGACGCAGAAGTGCATCTTCAGATGGTCTTACGGATTTCATCGTTTTTCATCAATGAGATAATCACCTTTCCAAATGCTTCATCATCGTCGGTACCGTTGGAGCAATCAAGGCCGTGAGATGTCTGTTGGAGAACTGTCTCTGGTCTTGAGTTGCACATGGGCAGTTTTTGATGTGCCTCCACAAGTCTGCTTTCCGAACGTATCCCTGAGCTGGGCAAGGGGCAAAGTCCGCGACTGGTGTGTCCGTGTGTGGTCTTTTGAGAACGATCAAGGAAGGAGCTCGGCAAGGTTGCGGTAGCCGGCGCGACGTCACGAGTCACGTGACGTAGGCAGAATACTGGGCCGTGATCGGTGTTGACAAATGTGCTGAAGACAGATCGATCAAGGCCAAGGAGTCCATGAAGCTGATGTTCCTTTTGTGGTTCATTTTTGGAATGGTCCTCGCAGGCGGCTGGTTGGGAGCGTCCAGCCCCGTGATCCGCCAGGGATTATCCATCGACGGCTCGCAACCGGAAGGACCGGGACAAGGATCTGGAAAACAAAGTAAGGACAGTGCACAGGGAGGACTAAAGGCTGAATGATAGGCATAACTCAAGAGTAGTATGATTAAAGTTATGTTTATATTAGAGTATGATTCGGGAATAGAAAAGGTAGGTAGTGCATGTCGTGCAGTGCCGTTCGCCGAGGGCCGGTAACACGTCTAGACTGGGGCGTAGGCAGGATTTTTCGAGCATACCGCATTTGCCGACGTGCATTACAAAATGGGGGCATCATCAGGTGAAGGGGCATCACTAGGGAAATTTGTGAAGGTTACCGTAATTTTACATATTAAATATATATATATATATATATATATATATATATATATATATATATATATATATATATATATATATATATATATATATATATATATATATATAGATAGATAGATAGATAGATAGACAGACAGACAGACAGACAGACAGACAGACAGACAGACAGACAGACAGACAGACAGACAGACAGACAGACAGACAGACAGACAGACAGACAGACAGACAGACAGACAGACAGACAGACAGACAGACAGACAGACAGACAGACAGACAGACAGACAGACAGACAGACAGACAGACAGACAGACAGACAGACAGACAGACAGACAGACAGACAGACAGACAGACAGACAGACAGACAGACAGACAGACAGACAGACAGACAGACAGACAGACAGACAGACAGACAGACAGACAGACAGACAGACAGACAGACAGACAGACAGACAGACAGACAGACAGACAGACAGACAGACAGACAGACAGACAGACAGACAGACAGACAGACAGACAGACAGACAGACAGACAGACAGACAGACAGACAGACAGACAGACAGACAGACAGACAGACAGACAGACAGACAGACAGACAGACAGACAGACAGACAGACAGACAGACAGACAGACAGACAGACAGACAGACAGACAGACAGACAGACAGACAGACAGACAGACAGACAGACAGACAGACAGACAGACAGACAGACAGACAGACAGACAGACAGACAGACAGACAGACAGACAGACAGACAGACAGACAGACAGACAGACAGACAGACAGACAGACAGACAGACAGACAGACAGACAGACAGACAGACAGACAGACAGACAGACAGACAGACAGACAGACAGACAGACAGACAGACAGACAGACAGACAGACAGACAGACAGACAGACAGACAGACAGACAGACAGACAGACAGACAGACAGACAGACAGACAGACAGACAGACAGACAGACAGACAGACAGACAGACAGACAGACAGACAGACAGACAGACAGACAGACAGACAGACAGACAGACAGACAGACAGACAGACAGACAGACAGACAGACAGACAGACAGACAGACAGACAGACAGACAGACAGACAGACAGACAGACAGACAGACAGACAGACAGACAGACAGACAGACAGACAGACAGACAGACAGACAGACAGACAGACAGACAGACAGACAGACAGACAGACAGACAGACAGACAGACAGACAGACAGACAGACAGACAGACAGACAGACAGACAGACAGACAGACAGACAGACAGACAGACAGACAGACAGACAGACAGACAGACAGACAGACAGACAGACAGACAGACAGACAGACAGACAGACAGACAGACAGACAGACAGACAGACAGACAGACAGACAGACAGACAGACAGACAGACAGACAGACAGACAGACAGACAGACAGACAGACAGACAGACAGACAGACAGACAGACAGACAGACAGACAGACAGACAGACAGACAGACAGACAGACAGACAGACAGACAGACAGACAGACAGACAGACAGACAGACAGACAGACAGACAGACAGACAGACAGACAGACAGACAGACAGACAGACAGACAGACAGACAGACAGACAGACAGACAGACAGACAGACAGACAGACAGACAGACAGACAGACAGACAGACAGACAGACAGACAGACAGACAGACAGACAGACAGACAGACAGACAGACAGACAGACAGACAGACAGACAGACAGACAGACAGACAGACAGACAGACAGACAGACAGACAGACAGACAGACAGACAGACAGACAGACAGACAGACAGACAGACAGACAGACAGACAGACAGACAGACAGACAGACAGACAGACAGACAGACAGACAGACAGACAGACAGACAGACAGACAGACAGACAGACAGACAGACAGACAGACAGACAGACAGACAGACAGATAGATAGATAGATATATATATATATATATATATATATATATATATATATATATATATATATATATATATATATATATATATATATATATATATTGTGTTGGACTCATCGGGACGCATCGAATGATGTAAGACCATATACAGGGGCGGATACAGGGGGCATGTCCCTTCCCCCCTCTCAAGGTCCTGAAACTATGACCCCCCCAACGGTCGGACGTACAGATGTAAAAATTGCCTTCGCATCAGTCAAACCCCAGCTATCCACAGTTAAAAATTTGAAAATTTCTCGGCATGAGACAAAATTCGAATATGACGGCAAAGCTGGCATTGATGATCTTCTGTTTTGTGTTTTCGAGCCGGCGTATTACTTGGCTTCCCTCGAAGGACAATTGCCGTAATACGTCACCTATTTGTAACGGTGTCAGTTGCATACCTTTGTCTATCAGAAGTTATTGGCAAAAAAGCACCGGTGACCTGACATGGCCTCAGCTGATCTGGTCGGGACCGTTGAACTACAATTGTACATGGGTCATCAATAATTACATTTTCTTTAAAAATGATCATGTTTTTTTCTTAGTGTATACCTTTACTGTGGATTGTGAATGTTTACCATCTTTATTATTTATTATGTTGATTTTTGTATGCTGTTTTAACTTCGCCTGTCACTGGGCATTGCCTGTTGGTGATATTTTGATAATACACAATAATACACAAAAACTCTGGTCATGACAAGATACGTATATACCGAACTTGTATGCTATTGGTGGTTTAGACGATACATAGTGTGGGTAAAAGTTGAATCTTCGGACACGTCCTATTCATCAGGATAGTGGGAGAGAAATATGCTGGGGGGCAGTATCAGTCCGAGTACTCTAAGACTATATTCGTGACCATGGTGGGAGAACCCTGGCACTCTTAAATTAGATTCATGACCGTGGACTTGTTTTCAATGCTCCAATTATAGAACAGCTGGTAGCATGTATTTTTTTTAAAGTCTGGCTGATGGGTTGTAAGCCACCTGGGGGTGTTTTGGCTCTCAGTGTACCCAAGTTTGGAATGTGTGCCCAAATTTAGAACAGCATGCCCATTTTTGTCTGGCTGATGGGTTGTAAGCCACTTGGGGATGTTTTGGCTCTTGGTGTGCCCAAGTTTGGAATTTGTGTGACCATGGCCTGCCTGTGGGGGCCAGTATCAGTTGGTGGCATAGCGGGAGACTGACTTTGTATCAGTTGGTGGCATAGCGGGAGACTGACTTTGTGCAGGGGCGGATCCAGAAAATCTTCAAGGGGGGTCATCAATTGCAATGGTGCCCCTACTTATACCCAAATGTGAAAACTCGACGGATTTGGTCCACTATATATTTTGAGGGTGCCCCTATTTCAGTTTTTTTTAATTGACAACGTTGACTATATGTATTTGCAACATCAGTCGTACCCTTTCTATCATTTAACCCTCGCCCTACGGGGGGGGGCCTGACAGCCCCCCCCCCCCCCCCTGAGGTTTTTCTTGAATAACCTTTTACACATGCGGTGCATCTTGCTGAAATTTTTGGTAGCTGAGTTTACTATACGTATGGTGTAAATTTTTTTATTGAAATTGGTAAAGTAGTTTGGTAGATGATCATGTTTTGATGACGTCATGTTGGTACAAAAATGAGAAATATTTGAAAAATCGTAGAAGTTTCAAAGTTTTAAAGCAAATTGCAAACGCAATTAATAAAAGATACAAAATGACATTCTCTTTAAAATGGCAATCTCGGATTTGCAAAATTTTGGGTTTTTGACCCCTAAAATAAACAAAAAACTTTTTGGGGGGAAAATGCCAACAAAATAAAAAAAATCAAAGATATACAAAAACGGAATATATGTGAGAGAACTCAGTATGGACAATACCCATACCAAATTGCAAAGCAATATCTTCATTTTTGACGGAGTGATGGGAGCAAGTGTAAGAAACTGATGTTCATTTTTTTAATAACTTTTTTAAACTTTTTTTTTACAAGATACGAACAAATAGTTACCTTTTTGTATTTCTGAGCCAAAACTGGTCTAGAAACATGCCTTTTAAGTTACATTTCATCAATTTTTAATTTTGAGGTTTTCTGAAGAGCAAAATCGCTGTTCTGGACGTGGTAAATCCGAGGTCATTCACTTGACCTGGAAGGTCACTCGTTGACCTGAAACCTAAAAATCACATACTGTTACATTCCTCTCATGACAGGCAACATGCTGGTTCTTACCGCATTGCTCTAAGTTGCTTGGTTTGAAAGTTAACAGGGGTGCCTGCCAGGCCCCCCCCCCCCCGTAGGGCGAAGGTGAAAAAAGCTCCCGTAGGGCGAGGGTTAAAGTGCCGCGGATGGTGCTAAAAAAAATGATACAGTCAAGGGCGGCCCCAGACGGCTGATGAAGAATTGACCAAGAGGGAAGTCGAGGTTCGTGACCAGGGGGGTTGGAAGCCGTTTTTACGATCAGTAAATCTTATGCATGCGATTACCTATTATTGATTACCTATTATTGCGCCGCAAAGCTGCGCCCTAATTTGAGGTTTTGAGCGGGTTGGAGAACTCATTTTTGCTATTGGAACCAGCATGCAGGGTCAAAACGAGGAAATATGTCTGGAGCAAAAGGTAGTGTCAAAAGATAATGTTGCCCCCCCCCCCCCCCATTTAAAAGGAAATTGCCACCTCCGGAGGATTTATAAAAAAGCTTAAATGAATGATGGGGATCAACAATCGTGTATGCTCAAGCTCAAACTTGCTTCTGCAGCAGGGTATCGGGATTGTTTTTTTTTTCTGACTCCAAAACGTTGGTCCCAGCTGTGCTCAGTACTAGATTCATGGTGGCCGCTCTCATCCAGTTTGGCTGTGAAATTGGCGCCCGCCCAAAGCCGAAGCGTCCGAATTCGCCAAGACTTACCTTGCAAAGTATCTGTGTTGTAAGGTATTGGTCACAAAAGTTAAGCCATTCTTGCTGTTTTATTCATGTTTTATTATGAAAGAGGCTGTGGTTTTTGAAAATGTATATGTAACACCTGTATACGCATTTTAATTTTAAAGTGCACTGACTGAATGGTGATGTTGAGTTACAATATTCAGAAGCAAATCATAGTCCGCAAAGAAGTGATTCTAAATAGTGATGAGGCGGCTCCAATTTTACGAATGGGTGTCAATCATGAGTGGTGAAAATGTTTTTTTTAAATCTTATGGGGGGGGGGAGTTTCGGGAACCCAATTTTGCAGGTGAAATCAGACACGCTTAATCTACCGATACACACCAACAACTCCATATTAGCCTGCGCGGTCTCAAATCCCTTTAACCCTATTTGTAACAGGGGGCGGATTCCGCCCCCCCCCTCAAGTTTTTCGCAGATATCTCCAGAACGGCTGGGAGCAGGCCCATGAAATTTTGGGACTTTTCATAGAATTGAATACCGCATTTGGAGTCAAAATTTTGAGTTCTTAACCTGAACAGAGGCGGTTCCAGGGTACAGTTTTGGGTGGGTTCGGAGGCGATATTTGGCGATAATACGGAAATGCGATCTTCACGGTTTCTTCGTAACTGCCTCAAGTATGAAGGAGTTACATCGGTTCACGGTGATTGCAACAAGTGCAAATTAGTTGATGTTAATGAAATATTAAAATTTAATGGCAGAGGCGGTTTCAGGGGCTTGAAAAGGTGTGTGTGTGGGGGGGGGGGGGGGGGGGGGTTTCCAGGAAGTATTCAATGCTTGGCGGGAAACAAATAGAGCAATGTAAGGGGCATTTATAGTTATCAAGATGTAAAAGATAGCTTCTGCTTCCATTATTTGCATAATTTATTACATATAGGGGCGTGTTCATCAGGGGCGTGTTCAGGCACATGAAAAGGGGGGTGACTGTCTTGGTGATGACGATATGCCAGCGATAACGGCGCAATAGACGGTTAGTTTATAATTATATATGCACATATGAGGCTAGGAAAGGGAATATAGTCATTTTTTTGCAGAGGCGCGCTCAGAAATGGAAGAAAGGGGGTCATATTATTGCAAGGAAACTAAGAGGCATGGGCGTACAATGACATAACATACTGTAGTTTTTGGATGAAACACGCACCACAGGCTACTCTACGAACGATTATAAGATAATAGGCGAGTCCAGGTAGGGCAAAAGGGGGGTAAGCAGTGTTAATTAAAGTTGTAAGTGAAATAGTCACTGTTGACTAGTTAGTATCATAATAGCGGATAATATACTTATCAAAAGGTATTGAGCCGCCCCAGTTTGGATCCTGGATACGCCTATGATGAAGTACAACATGCAAAAAGGAACTATCTACGATCAGTAACATATTTATAGTGCTGGGTAGCAACTGGTCTGCGGTTAATATTTTTTCCCAATTTTACCCCCTTTTCACTAACCTGGTACCGCCTATGGCAAAAAATATGATTTTTAACTGTTTTGTCTAATGTCACAATCACATACCATTTCATTTATTACAAAAACAACATCAAAAAATGGTTTAATTACGCATTTACTTCACCCCCATATTGAATGACCTGCACACGCCTATGATTTTTGAATTTTCAAACGCCACTGTCATATATCAATTTCCAATTCAATCTCTATCGATTCGTATTAATTGTGTTAAAATCGGTCGATAAACATTAAAGCTATGTTGGATCAAAAATACCACTAAAATTTGTGGTTTTTGCCCCCCTGTTGCCCCCCTATCAAAAATTTATATTTTTTATTATTTAGGAATGTAGATCGGGTTGAGGGGAACCAAACGCCGTTTCATTTTCGAAAATCCGACGGGTAGATCTCGAGATCTCCGGGGGGGGGGGGGCGGAATCCGCCCCCCCCCTGTTACAAATAGGGGTAGCCAGGAGCCTGTTACAAATAGGGTTAAGGCCAAAGGTGGGGTCATAGCCCCATATCCTCCCCCCCCCCTGCGGCCGCCAGTGTGTAGTCTATATGAGACCCTTTTGTACTGGAAAATAACATTGATTGATTTACATTCCGCGCCGCGATGCGGCGCGGAATTTTTTGCTTTATTTTGTTTTTGTTTGGATAACTAGGCCCTGAAAAATCGAAAGGTTCTATAATCTACATGTATCAGCCCAAGGGGGCCATCAGGGCCCCTCGAGTCCGATACGTTGTTGCCTCTGGTATAAAGGCAAGTTGGTGCCCCTTCATAGCCCAAGAGACGGGAGGCATGAATGGACATTTTTTTGCATAATTTAGCAATTTTAATTTAGCATCATTTCGCGATTTGTTTTCTTCCAGCGACCAATGCTTGTGATTTCATGGCGGCACCAGACCATTGTTTTCCCTCCTGGATTCAAGGAGGCACAGTGCCCCGGTGTCTCCCCTCGCCCCACAGTGCCGTCTACCGTCACGATGGTGCCCCTGGCACACCGGCGCGGTGGTGCCCTTGGTTCAAAGAACACGGAATGATTTGCGCCGCCGCGGCGCGGATTTTTCTCTTTATTTTGGTGGTGCCCCCATGGGGGGGGGGGGGTCATGACCCCCTCTGGATCCGCCAATGCCTTGGTGGCATAGTGGGGAGAAATATAAATTTAGAGCACTAATTACTGCAGTATTGACTGACAAGAGTGCACCAACATTAGATCCACGACTGTGGCCTTGGTTTTCAGTGCATGTCAATGCATTTCAATGCTCAAACTTTCAACCATAGTGTTCGAGTCTCGTCCACCTCACAGATGAGATCCTCGCTCGTAGGTATATTGTTGGTACAGACTAGAGATGCAGAAAATTAGAATTTCTTGGTCACGGCCCCGGTCACGGCGGCTGACCTAGTTCAGAGGTCACGGCGTGCTAGCAGCCAGGTCAATTTGAGTCCAAGCTTGGTCACGGCAAGCGTAATTTTCACAATTTCAACATATGAAATAGTTATGTAATTTGTATCCTAAAAATATACTTTGCTACTTGCTAGAACATTATATTTTAGAACATTGCTAGACCGCAACAGGACAACTGCCAAATGCCAATACCTTGAAGTAGGATCGATGTAGGAAAATCAATAAGCATGAATGAAATGTATGGTATTGGTTACCTAATACCTAGTACGGAGTACCTACACGATTCATACATAAGCCACTGAGAGCATATCAAAGTATCAAAGTAATCAAGCATCAACACTGGCATTTGAAACACTAAGAAATGGACAAAATAAAACAAACAAAAAAGATGGCAGTCAGATTCTAGCTGACATTAATTACAAGCCATCACGCTGCACAGAAGATATGAACACATTTGCAGGAATAAGCTTTTGAAATACAGCTCTCGGCAATAGGCATTTACAAACTGAAAATCAATCTCACTTGCAGGTCCTCAAAGCTAAGTCTCTGAGCAGACAAAGATAACAATACAATTTAAATTGATGTCATGCCTGGCCTGTAAGCCACAGCTCCTGCCAACATGAATTCGTGTCATCTCACCTGATTGAAGCCAACCACATATTAAAATAACGAAATCTCTCACCCCAAAATAGTCGGTATGTCACATTAAGGCCAACTTGATTCTTTAACTCCGAGAATCGGTGGCACAAAGAATCTCTTACAATTTCCCAGGACACTAACAAATTTGCATGAAAGCGCAATGAGAAAAAAACAAACCACGCATATCGGATTCGGCAGCTGTGGCTCTCCATCGTCAATTACGGCGCGCTTGCCCGATAAAGCAAGCAGAGGGTCAACGCCGCAAGCAAATGACTATGCACGGCAGTCGGCACTACACTATAAAGCACGTTACTCGTACTAAAATATATAATCTATGTTGTTTTTTATTTTTAAGTTTTACTTTTAGCTTGTACAATGTACATATCATATCTGTATTGTGCGTCAAATCAACACATTTCTCAGGCTTTGTTATAAAATAAAACTCTTGAGGTTGGCCTTGATAATCACATGGCTTTGTGTACATACTACATATACAGATGGCGTCCCAGAAACAAAGGGATTTTTCATTGAGTCAAGAAACAGTGAGCATAATTTTACGTCAATATTTTATTTGGTGTATGGGAAATATTTCAAAGTTTTTTTTTGTATTCCTCGTTAACCTAAAAGCAAGTGATACTTTCAAATAAACATTTATCTGTTCGATTTAGAAAATATACAGAATGTTTTACTCGACGTCAAAAGGTAAAGGTTTTATTATTTAGCAGCTGTTTACACAGCGCCATTCCTGACGCATCAGAGACGTGGAATATAATTGAATTGTTATGTGCTTGGAGCAATGATTACATAACGATAATCATTGGCTTGGGGTATTTGGAAATTGATGCATTTTATTAGACCGTTCCTGTAGCCATTAAGCCCCCATGGGTGCAAGTAGGTTGTGTTGTGACAGATATTTAAGAGGAAGGTAAAGGTATCTCCGGAACACTTGATCTGGCTAGGTAACAGGTTAGTTTTAGTAGTAGTAGGTAGTTTTAGTGAAGTAAGTAAGCTTGGTGGCTTGGTGTTCGTTTTCTTCCATAACTTTGTCTTGTTGGTGTCTTGAAGCCAACAACATAAACAGGTTTATAGTGACACAAAAGTCACCAAGCCACTGGCTTTGTGTCACCTATAAATTAGTGTCATGTTTAAGTTGGTTACTTCATGCAGCCCTAGTGCTATGGGTGTTGCCCATCTTATACCCGAGTTAAGTGACCAACATGACAGTTTATAGGTGATACAAAGTGTCAATCTTTAGTGTTGACTGATATAGTGAGTAGTGAGTAGTGACTCAGAAATAGAATACAAACCAAATGAACAGCTGTAACAATTGCTTCAATCAAAATGTTTGGACTTTGGAAATTGGAACATGCGCCTGATTTAGTCTTAAGTATGATAAGGTCACGGCCTGATCTCATTTTACCTGACCTAGTCCCGGCTTAGTGCCGCCGTGAAACTGATTTAGTCACAGCGCCGTGACGCCGGGACCAGTTTTCTGCACCTCTAGTACAGACACGGTACGCACACCACCTCGCGCGAGCCCAGTCCGCGTGGCACTGCCCCGGGCCGGCCGGGTCGGGACCGGAGAGGTCTCGGGAACGCGGGGCGCGGCCGTGGCGCGCGCTCATTGGATGGCGCTCCCGTGAAGCGGGAGCGTCGGTGAATGCAAACCCGCACATTCCCCCCGATTCTCGCGCAAACTTATTTGCGCGAAGAATACGATTGTCGCCTGCGCCCTGGGGGGGGGGGGGGGGGGCGCCGCGGGAGACGTCGGGTCAGGAGCGGTGCCGGCGCCAGTCTGCAGAACGTCTGGGGAGGCGGTGGCTCGCCCGGAAGCGGCGGAGGCGGCGGCGGCTCGACCGTAAGCGGCGGCAGCGGCGGTGGCTCGCCCGGCAGCGGCTCGCCCGGAAGCGGCGGAGGCGGCGGCGGCTCGACCGGAAGCGGCGGCGGAGGCTCGACCGGAAGCGGCGGCAGCGGCGGTGACTCGCCCGGAAGCGGCGACAGTGGCGGTGGCTCGCCCGGAAGCGGCGGCAGCGGTGGCGGCTCGCCCGGAAGCGGCGGTGGCTCGCCGGGCGGCGGTGGTGGCTCGCTGGGCAGCGGCGATGGCTTGCCCGGCGGCAGCGGTGGCTCGCCCGGTAGCGGCTGCAGCGGCGGCGGCTCGCCCGGCAGCGGCGGTGGCTCGCCGGGCGGCGGTGGTGGCTCGCCCGGCGGCAGCGGTGGCTCGCCCGGTAGCGGCGGCAGCGGCTCGCCCGGAAGCGGCGGAGGCGGCGGCGGCTCGACCGGAAGCGGCGGTGACCCGCCCGGAAGCGGCGACAGTGGCGGTGACTCGCCCGGAAGCGGCGGTGGATCGCCCAGCAGCGGCGGTGGCTCGCCGGGCGGCGGTGGTGGCTCGCTGGGCAGCGGGATGGCTTGCCCGGCGGCAGCGGTGGCTCGCCCGGCAGCGGCGGTGGCTCGCCGGGCGGCGGTGGTGGCTCGCCTGGAAGTGGCGACAGCAGTGACGTTGGGACACGGCCACAAGACGTCACACAGACGGACGAGAAGTGTCCGGGTCGCCCGCACCGCACACATGTCCGCGTCCGCGCCGGACAGTCCTCGGGAGTCCAGTGCGGACGCGGACGCACGACTGCCGCAGTCTCCGCAGGAGGCCAGTTGCCGTAGCGCAGCTGCGACAGCCTGTCGCTTGGCCGCGGTCAAACCTGGCTCCCAGGAGACGTGGAGAGTGTCAGCTTGCAGGTCCTCCCGGAGCTCCTCCAACCCAAGTCCCTCCAGCAGCCCCGGGACGCTGGACAGAAGGCAGAAGTCTTGGAACCTCAGCTTCCAGATGTCGAAGGCTTCGTTCCGTAATTCTGCCGGCTGCGCCATGTTCGAGTCTCGTCCACCTCACAGATGAGATCCTCGCTTGTAGGTATATTGTTGGTACAGACACGGTACGCACACCACCTTGCGTGAGCCCAGTCCGCGCGGTACTGCCCCGGGTCGGGACCGGAGAGGTCGCGGGGCGGCGGGGCGCGGCCGTGGCGCGCGCTCATTGGATGGCGCTCCCGTGAGGCGGGAGCGTCGGTGAATGCAAACCCGCACACATAGTGTCAGGGGCCAGTATCAGTTGATGGCATAGTGGGCGAGAAATCTAAATTTAGAACACTCTAAATTTAGATTAATGACTGCGGCCTTGGTTTCAATGCTCCAATTATAGAACGGCCGGTAGCGTGTATCTTTTCAAGTCTGGCTAATGGGTTGTAAGTCACCTGGGTGTGTGTTGGATCTCAAGACACCGCCAGGTACTTAATTTCCCGGGCAACGCCAGGTACCCCAGCTGGTGTAAAATAAATAGTGACACCTTTCTGTGGTCCTTTATTCACGAATGGCGTACACCAATTTTCCAGCAAAGCTATATTGAATGGATTTTTGTTTTGTTATTCCATCGGTGCGCTGCACTGTAACATGGGTATGTTGCCATTTTGTTTCCGTAATCCTAAGCGATTTCTCCAGGTCATGTATGCCGTTGTTGAGTTAATCTCTGAGGGAAGCACCGCTATCATCCCTCAGCAGTGGTTCGTTTCCCATGAGGACTACTGCTTCTGGCCACCAATGAATCCTAATGAGTTGGCCAAAAAGCTGACCGTGGCTTCTGCTTCCTGGACCAAGACCAAGTACAATGTGTTCGGTAAAGCAGGGGAGCCATATCACAAAATAGAAAATCAGGATGAGCCACATTTGGACATTTGCCTTTCAAATTTCGATGACATTTGAAGTAATTACGATATTCACCGAAATACCAAGTCAATAAAATGCAAACATCTAAGATATTTTTAACACAGGAATAGTTGTACTACAAATCACTTCAGTCTGTCCATTGCATCTCCAGGCACCGTATGCAGTCTTACGCGGACGCGAAGTGGTCTGTTACATTAACCAGAAATTTACCTCGTACATTGATAAGTCGCCAGCATGAGGCAGTTGTGGGTAACGTCTTTGTGCGTCGGGAGGCTGCTCATTACCATAAGAAATGTGACGTTGTCTTGTGAGCACTAATGAAATAACGACAGTAGGCTTGTAGCTCATTATTCCTATTATTCATAACAGGCGCGACGCACGCCGCATTTTCTGGCCGCATTTTCTGGCCACATTTCCATTGTCCTGCTGTGGAGCTTCGTGCATCATGAAATATTGAAAGAAGCATGTCGCTCATTTCCCCATTTCAATACACCACCGCTTTCTTAATAGAGCGGAAATAGCGTCATGTTGTATTATGATTCTACAATGAGCCTAACAATTCGCAATTCTCGTCTTATGTGTGTTTCGCTTGTAAAATGTGGCTTGCTTAACGGTCCATTTTTATGATGCATATTCTATTGCGCGTCAGGCAGTGGTGAATACTTACTGATTGTATTATAAAACTAGCTTTCTTTGATGACATAGTTTTCGCTCCTTTCCGCAACTTACGAGCGTGCTCGTGTTAAGCTGGATATGGCGGAGCAAACGTCAGACCTTCGGACCGAGGACGACGACACGGCGCGCAAGAAAAGGTTAAACAATGTTTTGGACACTCATGCTTGTGTGCGACGTGTATATAATATTAATGCTGTAATGCAATGTATGTATATCATGTAATGTGTGTATTAATCTCAATATGAGTAATACATAACCTTCAACTTACCAATACTGTATCAATATGTGTCTCGCGTGGCGGTCGCGTTATATTATGTAGGATTAATTGTAGAAAATAAGTGATGATTTATAACAAATGTCAAAATATAATTTTGCAAAATTCCAGACCAAATAACAACCGTTGTAATGGAGACCTTAATTTGACGCCGAGACCTGTTCTGTTTTTTTTTTCTTGCAAAAATTAAACACTTTGACATGCTGAAGATCATCACCTAATTGTCTGTGATAATCAATCATGGCTGTTAGCGTGTCACTAGTCAATATTCCAAACGGCCCTATGATTTTCCTTTGGTCTGAGGACCCAGAAAAACGATGCTGATGTTCGTTTTCTCCAACTCGCTAAACAAGAGCGGCGCAGAGCACGAGAAGTTTGAAGGATACAATTGTCAAAAGGTACATTTGTAGCGATCGGAGGTGGCTGGAAATTTGTCACGATCCCCTTGGATAGCTGGGCTAGTGGACAGAGCTAGGTTTTTCAACATGCGATGCGCCGTTTGTCTGTGACTGGCCGATAGCCCGCTCCGTAAGCCGGGTCGGCGGCGCGCAGTGCTCAGCTCGCGTGAGGCGCGGGCGGGAGTGCGCCTTAGTGCCGACACCGAGAGCGCTTGGTTTTGATGCAGCCGTGCAACCAACCAAACCATGCAATGGCTTTGCATGACTTCGACGTGCAGAGCATAACGCATCGGTAGACATGTTCTTAGTCTATATTTTCGCCATACCATGCGCGATACCAAGCCAAACGAAAGTGGCTCGATTTCGGACAAAATATCGATTAACCCGCGCACTGCAGGGGCTTTGCGCCGAACACGAACTGCAGGGGGTTGATTTCCGCCCCCCCCCTTACTGTGGAAGTCTCCAAAAGTAGGTTTTACAGGTCAAACCCCACCTTTTTTGTTTGATACGAAAGTACATCAATGAAGCTCAAATCGTCATCAGACGAAAATGTTAATTTCTGTGCCCAACAGGTCAAGGTCACGGCGCAAAAAGTAGGTCACTAGGTCACGTGACAAAAAAAAATCAATAAAAAAAATCCGTGATTGCCAAATTGTTCTTCAACTAATCCTGATCCAAAAAAAAAGTTTTCAAAATCGTTTTTGTCTGGTCGTCAAAATTAGGCCTGCACAGCGAACTTGGGAAAATACGGAAGGCCGTATTTTGGAAAATATTTTAGGGGGAATTTTTTGGTCACCACCAATTAATTCCCCGCCCTTGAAACCCCCAATGCACAACTTTTCAAGAAAATTAAAAATGGTCAGACGGCACCCACCGGTTGTCTTACTGTGGAATGCCCCACAGTGATCTTAGGTCAGATCACGTGATTCTATCATGGGGCCATTTCAAATTAGGAATTTGTTTCTTGCCAGAATTGACTTCGATATATTGACCTTCGATGGTAAGAAATTGGACATAGGTTATTCCTATATATTTTTTTTGGGGGTGGGGGAATCATGGTCTTTGGAAATAATTCTGCACATAATTATTGTGCTAGAGAGCTTAACCCGCAACGTACAGGAGGGGGGGGGGGCTATTTTGTGCCCCCTCTCCCGTTATTTTGCAATACCTCCTAAACCAACACCAGTATCGTCACCAATCTTGCAGTACCTTCTGGCACATCAATTCTGCACATGTTGGCAAAAGGAAAAAGATGAGGTTGTGATAGGTCAACCGGGAATGACGTCAGAGTGACGTCATGTTCTTCGGTTTTTGTTGAAAAATAATGGTTTGCGGAAAACGCTGTCAAAGGTACAATGTTAGAGATAAATGCAATTGCCTTAACTTAAATTACTGACAATAGACTGGGCTATTAAACTGCCCTCTCGGATTTTTGAGTTTTTTTTCATTACATTTTTTTAGAAATCCAAATACATTTTATCAATATTAAAAAAAAAAATCAGAGTTATCCAAAAACCGGAATATATGTGATCGGGACATGTTCGGTGAATGTGTACCAAATTTGAAGTCGATGTCTTCAAAAATGACTGACGTATGACCTTTAAATGACAAAAATCGACCACCTCTCACCGCATTACTATGCATAAAAATTAAATTTCCGTTTTTGCTTTTTACTTCTATTTATATGGAACAAACAATGTTCTAAGGCAATTTTTCGCGTTCTAGGCGAAAAACAAACCCATAAACGTGTTACAAGTTACAACGCCTAACGACCGCAATCTGAAGTTCGACCTCGTGACCTCGGATGACCTTGACCTGACCCAAGGTCATAAACAGCTTAGAATGTGACTTTGAAGTGTCAGACACACGAATCATACCAATTTATCGACTGCTTATGCGTTTAATAACGCAATTTTGCGCGACAATTCCATCCATCGAGACCTTTTGACACGGTCAAACATTTTGTACTTGACCTGACCTATGCCGTCATCGGTGACTCCGAGGTCAACAATATTAAGTTTCCCTCGATAAATTTAACAGGGCTAGCGAATGCCGTTTTAATTTTTACAATCGGTCTTGTAGTTCCGGAGATCAAAGGGGGGGGGGGGGCAAAAAATACCCCTCCCCAGTAAGTCGCGTTATGGAATATACCCCAGTAACTCGCGGGTTAACTCAACGGCAGGCATTACATCTGTCTCGTCGAGCTGCATTCAATGATTCATAGCATGGCCCCCGCAGGTCACTCCATGACCTAAAGGTCACGTCCCCTGAGGTTGATTTCCCAAATGACCTGGCTCGATTATACAATAGATAATTTGTTGTCATTTTTCGTTTTATTTCGCACAATTGAACTTGTTTTTCTCTGGAAGACACTTAGCTATTTTGATAACATTCTCGGTCTGGAAATAGAGCCGAGAAAAATTGATATCTTGAGGACACACAGACGCCTCTATCGGCGAGATATTTAATTATGCCGTCATGTGATCTTGATCACTGAGCGAAATAGGTTGGCACGTGATTCAAAGGCTGCACCCTCCTATTCCACCTAAGAAAAATAACTAATTTTAACTGAGAACATAACGAAATCACGTGGCCTGACCTGAGGTCACATGCCAAAATGGCGACACTTTTCCATTCGAGTTCTCACACAAGATTACATTACATTAATTTGTGATTCATGGCGATTCTGATGATACATAGTTTTATATCATTCGAATTATGTATAGGATATATCCCGATATATACGGACGGGGCTGAAAATAAGGACGGCGGTTCGACGGACGGGGCTGAAAATTTTAGAGCGTGAATGTACGGCGCAGATAACCCCTGCCACCTAGTTCAATCGAAATGTGAGAAGTAGGATTTATTGTTTGGTCGATCTGACGTGGACTGCACCGGGTGACCTCTGGTCACGTGACCTTGCGGTCATGGAGCGACTACAGGGCTGATGTATATAATTGAAGGCAGGTCGACGAGATACCTAAGCATAATGCCGTTTAATTGAGCTCTCTAGCACAATTACGTGCGAAGTTATTACCAAAGACGCGCTGGTGACCATGATTTTTTCCAAATACAAAAATATAAATATCATATTTAGAAGAAAAAAAGCTCGCAAATTTTTTTAAACTTCGAAGGTTTATGTATCGATGTCCATTCTGGCATGGAAAAAAGTCCGAATTTTAAAAGACCACATTATAAAATCACGTGATTTGACCTGAGATCACGTGTTGAAATAGCAAAATTTTCCAAAATGATTACATCATAATAATATATTGTTCTGATGATTCTGGTGATTACCGAGCGGGCGCGAAGCGCCCGTGAGGTTTCTCGTCAACTTACTAGACAAATTTACATTTGACCCGGCCCGACACGGCCCGCCGTGCAGACGCTTTTCGGAAGCTTTGCAACCACTGCTCCGATTGAGATCGGGTTTTCACCATTGCATTGGATAGGTCCATTAAATCAATTTTGTTTTGGTATGGTGCGTTTGGATAGGGGTGGTACCACAGCGCGTGGTAGTTGGCATACGGAAACGTCGAAATGAACAAAAATTATTATTGATCAAAAATAGCTTTATTAATCATCAGGATCCATTTATACGATGAAGCATGCAGCGCTCTGGGCCTCGTTTCATAAAGCTTTTGGCGTAACTTACGAAATGCGTGAGTTACGCCATCAAAAGCTACGCACCGTAAATTAGTCCGTTTCACCAAGGTGCCGACGGAGTTGTTTACTCCGGCGCAGTTTGCGTTGCTGGCGTAAACAATCAAGGGTGTTTTAAAAATTGAAGTGTATTGAAAGCATTATAATAAACATTTGTTTTTAATGCAATTATTGAAATTGGAATCATAAAAATAGAAAAAAATATTTGTAAAATAAATAATGTTAAAATATCGTTTCTGAGTAAATAAATAACAAATATTTTCTGGACCCAGGCGAAAGCCATTAGAGCTGCCATTATCGAGCCCACGTATCCGGTGTGAGAGTTTAAAGCCCGCACGTATGTGGGTTTAGTGAAAAGCTCGAGTGATTCTCGTTTTTTGTTCTTATTTAATGAATACACTACTAGTAAATCAAATTAATAATACGCTTTCTATTGCATGTGAACAGTCATGGCGATAATGCCGATAGAACCACCAACAGAAATCCTCGTCTAAAAAAATGAATCGGACATATTGCCACTTGCCAGCACGTAACGCAAAACGATGCGAGACAGATTTACTTTATATATACATGTAATCCAGGCCCGGATCCAGGCAGAGGGGGCTGCCCCCCCCCCCCCCCGAGCCTGGGTCCCGCCCATGTCGTGCCATACAAACGCGCTCGTAGGGCGCAACTTTTTGTATGTCACCCCCCCCCCCCTCCCTGACTGAAATCCTGGATCCGCGCCTGTAACCTGCCACCGTCGAGACTATTGCCCGCATCTTCATTTGAGGTCGGCCAAAGCATTGTTTGTCGATTGTGTTTGCGCATTAGATCCGGCGAATTCGACCGCCTCTCCTTCCGCACCATGCGGAAGAAGAGTCACTGGCCGGGGGGGGGGGGGGGGGCGCCGTCACTCGCCGAAGAGGGACAGTCACTAGTCGGAGTCGGAGGGGCGCCGTCGCTGGCTGGAGGGGCGCTGTCACGGGCCGGAGAGGCGCCGCCCTCACTGACCGGGGCGCAGTGACCGGGGGCGCCGTCACTGGCCGCAACTGACGTTACTGGCCGGGGAGCATCCTCACTGGCCGGAGTGGCGCAGTCACTGGCCAGAGGGGCGTCGTGACCGATCGGAGGGGCGCCAGCTTTGCATGGGCGCCTCGGGTACAAAGGACCAGGTCATGACCTGCATGACCTGATACTCGGTACGCCACTGCATGATGCAATGTATGAAATATGAATCCAATCCATTACGGACTCATATGGGCTATGGCATGAATCATGCGTATTTACTGATCTAATTGTGGTTAGTGTGAAACAGTCCAGTGTATAGATGGCAGCACATAAAACAGATGAGAAGCTAAGATGATGACACGTCATGACATGTCATGATGGCAGATGGCTTATCTAATAGGAAGTTCACTGACAACAAATTGATGTGTTCAGCCACGCCACCAAAACACAAACTCAGACACTGACGCCTTTATTGATCAGCAGTCAGTATAGATGTCAGCAAAAATGCCTTGAAAATTCCACAATTTGCCTTAATTCGGTGAAAACTGAATGATGATCTCATTCAACACACAGGTCCATGGCAGCACTTGTCTTCAAGGCCTCGCTCATAGCTTCAACTGTATCTTACATTGGCCTTACATCACATTGGCCTTACTGCATCTTACATTGGCCTTACATCACAGTGTTGCTCCCAATATCCAGATTTGTTCAGCGTTCATCCACTCTTAACTGCAGCTTGGCATGAACAGACATTTTCCTACCAATTTCACTCACCAGCTGCAGACAACTGATAATGTTTGTTCCAGAAGAAGTCACTGTTCACTGGTGACATTGGTCACATTAGCGTTTGCAAGAGGCAATTGAATATGCTATAATAAATGGCAAGCATTCAGCATACCTATACAATAGGCTTGGTAAGTTTTGTGTGATGTGATTTTTGACATGACATCAACATTTTTGACATGACAGATGATTCTGGCTAAATATATTATTACTGGCTAAATCTATGAAAAACTAATGATTGGAGTCAAATGTTGAGGCACTAGCTGACTGAAATGAGATGTCTGAATTTTCAACTTCGACAACCACAGTTTCCAAAAGTAATGGATAGGTTTAGGAATGTTGGTCATCATGCACCTATAGATGCATGGTGACCAAAATTTGGGAAGGTGTGTATCAGTGGCAAGATTGCAGCGTCAACACATCTATGTCTCACCACAGTATCTGCTGTAATGCCCAATGTGTGACGGTCATTAGTATTGCATTAGTAATCATATTAGTACTAGCATTGGTAATGCCAGAGAAATAAAACTAACCCCAGGCTTGGCTTGCATTAGCATTTCCTGAGTATTGACATTGGTAAGAGTTAGTTACACCTTAGTTTGCATGAGTTTTACCTTAGGGCGGGCTTAGCATTATATGATTATTACCTTAGTAAGGGTTAGTTTTGCTAGTAAGGGCCTGAGTGTTACTGTCATGAGTTATGACAACTCACGTAAATACTCGGCAAAACTCATCCTTGTGTGAGTTTCGCCTTGGTATTGCATGATAAATACTAAATAAATGTGAGTTTTACTGTAGTGAGTTTTGACAACTCAGGCAAGGCATGAAATGTGAGCATTTTTTCCAGTATACATGTTAACCTGGCCAATTCACAGCTTACCTAAAAAACATGAACTCATGAAAATAAAAAAAACTTGAACTGGTGAACTTGTATGTTTGTGGCTTAATTACCTGTGAGCCATGCTTGTCTCCCTGTATCATGGTCAATAAATGTCACATGTTATTTTCAAATTATTAGTGTGGCTAATGTACAAAAGAACCACAATACAAATAACCATGAAAAATCACCATAAGTATGATACCCAACTGCCAGTCGGCATTACAATATCACCTTGCTCACTACTACTGGTCAGAGAAGTCTTGTAAATCATGTTAATTAATTGAAAACAATGCTTGCCATCTATTACAACATTGCACAAATTATATGAAACTACAGTGAATTATAAATCAATTCTTACAAACACATGTATGTCATGAGGTGGTCCACATGGTATTTGAGACACTCAAATTCTTCAGAGATTCAACTAATACTTCAGTTTCTTGCTTCACATAAATATCTTGCTATGCTCTTGAAGTAAGTTTCAATGTAAAATCATCACACCAGCCTCTAATATCGCCGCCAGGCTCACAAATTATGCCAACAATGCAATCAAAACAACTTTCAAGGCCATCGGAGCACTAAAACAACGCAACAAATCCTTGCGTTGCTTTTTACCGAAAATCAAGGCCCTGAAATATTATTTGACATAAGCTACGCCCTTTTATGAAACGCAAATGCCGTAACTTACGAACAATTCGGTGCTTTGACGTAAATGAAGCGGCGTAGTTTCAATGGCGTAGCTTACGCCGTTTTTTCTCTTTATGAAACGGAATTGGCGTAGGCTACGCCAAAATCGGCGTCAACTACGTAGGTTCGTAGGTTACGCCGCTTTATGAAACGAGGCCCAGGACGTACTCCCTTTTGGCGGATTCGAGAAAGGAGATCATGAACAATTTAATACAACTTAATTTTTATGTTGGCATTTTTGCTGGAGGATTTAAAGAACTATGTGTTACTACTATTGATGCCAATCAGTACCATCATTTTCGGAATTCCGAATTTGTCCGAAGACCGATTCGATTTTCGGACGGACATAAGCATATTTCTTCGGACATTTTCGGACATACAATGCCCAAGGATGGTTTGTCGTGAAAATCACTTTTTTTTAAATCAAAAAGAAAGTGTGCCAAAGGTAATTAATTTCAATATCAAACACTTTTTCTGCTTTCGGACAAACAATGATTTTCGGACAGTTTCGGACGGACCATGGTCTTGGACATCGGCCGGACATTGGACACATATTTTCTAAAACTGGCACCACTAGTTACTACCACGTGTGCTCCCTTACCGTTTCATATTGCAAACCTGTTTTACCTTTACCAGAGCGCGCCCGCTCGGTCATCGCCCAAAGAGGCGTTTTACTGGTATATAGGTTTATATGGCTCGCATGATAACCGAGCGGGCGCGAAGCGCCCGTGAGGCTTCTCGTCATCTTACTAGACAAATTTACATTTGACCCGGCCCGAACCGGCCGTACATACGCTTTTCGGAAGCTAATAACTTTGCAACCACTACTCCGATTGAGATCGGCTTTTCGCCATTGGATAGGACCATTAAATCAATTTTGATGTTTGTATGGTGCGTTCTGATAGGGGTGGTACCACAGCGCGTGGCACATGCAAATGTCGAAATGAACACAAATCATTATTGCAAAAAATGGCTTGATTTATCTAAGCATTATTTTATACGATGAAGCATGCAGCGCCCAGGACGTACTCCCTTTTGGCGGATTCGAGAAAGAAAATCATGACAAATGTAATACAACTTATTTTGTATGTAGTTTGTCCCAGGGAAGCAACAGATGCCGCTCGGTTACCGCCGATTAAGGCGTTTTACTAGTTTAGAAGGGAGATATTGTCCGCTGAAAATTTGAGTTTTGCTTGACATTACAAAGTTGCCCGAGGCTGCAACTCGAAAACCATTTGACGGACGAGGCTGAAAAGTTCACAGCGTGAATCAACAGCCCAGATAACCCCAGACACGTAGTTCTATCGAAATATGAGATGTAGTGTGTTATTTAGAGATTGTTTGGGTCGATCTGTTTTGGAATACCCCAATTGCCCCTCCCCCCAACGAAAAATCGGTAGGCAAATGCACATCCCCAAACCGTTCCGGGGGTTGTCATTTTTGTTCCAGGAAGACGAGATTTACCCCCCTCTCCCGCTCAACGAAACTTTCGTGCTGACGACCCGACGCCCGTCGACATGATCACAGTGATTTTGAGCCTAGCCCAGGATGCAGGAACAGTATCATTATATGTGCTCATGGACAACATGTGTTGCCATCACAATTCACAAAATATGTGAAGTTTGCAATGCTGCCACACATGGGAAAAACACATGCAACATGTTATTCAATGGAATGTATCCAGTATGTTCAATCCAGTACAACGTTGTCATGCATGGTTGTCATATGCACTATCAATACTTCCATATAATGTTTGGCCCTTAGGTTCAAGCTTTATTGGTTTAGTAATAATATAAAATGTTGTAAGATATATGTTTTAATGAATAAATAGACAACACTTCAGCAATCCTATATACTGCCATTTGAACATTGTATCAACATGCTTGTCTGCAGCCCTTCACGGGAAGATGGGATAAGTATTTATGCATGTTTTATGTTTGTTGTGTCATCAGGACCTTGTGTCACAGCTAGAAGCCACGCAGCGCACCTCCACAGGCCTGAAGGACATATTGGTGGGGTACCCGGCCCTCGCGTGGGAGGTGAGATCAGCTTGGCCGGTACCACCGCAGGCACGGATCCCCCACCTCCACGTCCGTCGGGCAGTGGTGCGCCATCGTGGTGCACCTGTGGAAAGTAAGCGCCCGTCGGGCAGTCATTGTGTGCCATCATGGGTGCTGCACCTGTGGCAAGTAAGGATGTGGTATAACGTCGTTGCGCGCATCATTGTTACCGATTATTGATGCCTTACGCGCCAAACTTACTGATCGGGACCTGTTCCAGTGGTTTATAGTTTGTTACAGTATCAAATTTGCTCAATTGGCAAGTTTGCGTAACACCTCGAATGACCCTGGTTCTTATAGCACTGCCAATGCTTGTGAAGATCTTCTCATTGTTTTCTTGGCACATTACATACTATTTTGACTTTGGATTATTTAATGACACATTGTTTACTACAGGGTTTGCCCTCGCAAATATCGCACACCTGTTGTGTGGTGTAGCGCTGCGCCGGTGGCGGGACACGAGGGGGCCGGGTGGCTCAGTTGGTAGCATCCTCTCTTCGACATCGGACCTTGGACGCCTACCAGCCAGCCTGCTCCAGCCCTCCACCGCTTCCGGGTGCGGAACCCTGTCCACGTGCGTGTGGCAGGGTTGTAGACCCTTAGATAGGTAGCCCTTATATATTTGTAAGTAGGTAGTTTCATTAGCTACAATTTTTTTTATTGGCAATAGGCCTCTTCCACGGCTTAGGTCCCCTCCAGTCTTGGAAGTTAATTTGCAGTTGGCAACACGTTCTGCCGTGTGGGCCAAATTTAACGTAGTTCCCTCCAACACCTCTCCCCTGGTCATGGCGACCCCCCGCCCCTCCGACCCTCCCGACCCCCCCTCTGGGGTATCTCGGCGCGCGACCGCGTGCCCCCCTCCCAGCCCCCCTCAGGGGCCCCGCCCGCCCCGTCCAGGGGCCTGGCTCTCGCCGGACTCCCGTCCCCCCTCCCAGCCCCCCTCAGGGGCCCCGCCCGCCCCGTCCAGGGGCCTGGCTCTCGCCGTCCTCCCGTCCCCCCGCCCGCCCCGTCCAGGGGCCTGGCTCTCGCCGTCCCCCCGACCCTCCCGACCCCCCTCAGGGGTCCCCCTCCCGTACCGGCGCGCGCCCCCGATCCCCCGGCTCCCATCAGGAGCCCCGCCTCGACCGTCCCGGTGCCTGGCTCCCGCCAGACACCTCTCCACCCGACGGACCGGCTCTCCTCCTCATCCAGAGGCTGGATGGGGTGAGCTTCCGCCACGCGAACCCCTTCGCGATCCGCCGACGGCTGGTCACCCTCTGCGGAGAGGTGGCTTCCGCCAAACCCATCCGCAACGGCGGTCTGCTGGTGCAGACACTGTCTGATCAGCAGACAGAGCGGCTGACAGGCCTAACGTCCTTTCTTGACGTGGCCTGTGAGGTGTCCGCCCCTGACAGGATGAACTCCTGCCAGGGGTACATCTACTGCCCGGACGTGAACGGCCCTACCGAGGCCGTGCTCCTGCAGGAGCTTGTGACCCAAGGGGTCACAGAGGTCGTCAGGATGAGGTCCCAGAAGCCGGGACCGAATCCGATGGTCAGGCTCCGGTTCCGGGGGCTTGACCTGCCTGAGCAGATTTACTGCGGCTACATCAGAGCCGCAGTAAAAGAGTAGACCCCGGGGCCCCAGCAGTGCCGATACTGCTGGCGCTTCGGGCACCATCAGCGGACCTGCCACGCCCGTCTCCCCACCTGTTTTTTTTCCCGGACCGGCCTATAGCCATTTTCCGGGGTGGGGAAATTACTTCTGGCAATTTGCCAGGAAAAGAGTTACGTTAACCGGTTTATGTGACCCGGAGCTTGCTAGGGAGTAGGGTATCTATTTTACGTTAATTAAATGTTCAAAGTAAATATAATATATAGCCTTACGTTAAGTATTTCGTTCAAGGTCAAAAATAAGTAAAACACGAGACACACGTACATTGTATTACATACACTGATGAACACACATACACTTGTACACAATGTCAGTGTTGATGGAGCCGGGGTGCCATCATTGCCACAGCGGAAGACTGTTGCCAGTCTCCCTGGCTCCGGCGTCCCGGCGAAACCTGGTTGTGGGTTGTGTTTAGCTGGGAGAAAAGTCCTGAATAATAAAAAAAAACAGCGTCTAATGCAAAGGGGAAAAAACCTGCGCGGAGAGCCAAAATTGCGCTAGGCCAAAAACCCCTGTTATATTTGCTTAACTAGTCGTGTTTGGTAGAGAAAATCGAAGAGGAGGCTTGTCAGTTCGGGATAATTATCCCCTAACAGTGTTTGGAGATTTAATGTGATGCTATTTTGTTGCGTGTAATTAATAATGTTCTGACGTTTGACGTTGTGTACTGGGCAAGTAATAAGTAAGTGCTTAATTGTGTAGCGCGGATAACCTGGGCAATGTTGACAATTTGGTGGCGGGAGATTCTCCTTAATATAATAATGAGTAATTTTTGTATGACCGAGGCGAAGGCGTGCTAATACTATTTCTTTTTCTCTAAAATTCTGGTGACTAGATATAAAATGTTGGACTTTCGGCTTAATCGGATAAAGATGAAAATGCGGAGCGGCGTCCCACTCGCGCTGGCGCAATATGTTAAGTTGAGAATTAATATAATTTAAAACGTCTGTTACTGGACTTGGTAAATTATTTTCTGAAGGTAATTCTAGGCTCAATTTCGCTAGTCTGTCGGCTTCCTCGTTTCCCGGGATACCGGCGTGTCCTGGGATCCAGAGGAATTTAATACTACTGTTTTTACTGTTTAAATACTTGATTAGCTGTCTAATTTTAAATACTATCGGATTTCTACCGTCACTAATCGAGGAAATGGCAGAGAGCGAGGCAGACGAGTCTGTGCAAATAACTACTTCCTTAAGTTTTTCTTTTCTGACATATTAACGTTAATAAAATGCATGACAATTCCGCTGTGTATACACTATTTATGTCCGGAAGTCTAAAGCTGTTGCTAACTGTGTTCGTGTTTGTGAAGAATGCACCACCGGTTCGGCCGTCGCCACGTGAGCCGTCTGTGTATATGTATGTGTAAGTGTTGTGTTGGGCTTTGTGTTCGTGGAAGAGTGAGTGTGTCTCTGCCGCCGTGACTGTGTTTTTGTTGTGTGTGAAGAGGCGGTGTGTGTCTGGTGTTGTGTCGAGCCAGTGAGGTGTGAGAGGTGGCGTTGGCATTGTGTTGATGTGTGGAATGTTGAATAGTGCGAGAGTTTGTCTGATTCTGTGACTGATGAGTGGGTGTCGTTTTTGTAGTAGTGTTTGTCGTCTTGTGGGTGCGGGGTGGTTTAAGATGTGGAATGTTGGGCGTGTAGGGTGTGAGCTTGCTCTGGCGTAGTATCTGAGTAGTGTGTATTTGCGTCGGCGGCAGAGTGTGGGGATGTTTGTGTCGATGTGTAAGTTTGTGGTGTTAGTGGTGCGACAGGCCCCCGTCACGATCCGCAAGGCAGTGTTCTGGACAGTTTGCAGTTTTTTAACTTGTTTAGAACATATATCATCAAATAAGAATGCGTTATATTCCAGGATTGGCCGTAGTAGGGAAGTATATAACTGGAGGAGAGTGGCACGATCTGCGCCCCACTCTCGTCCAGCCAATGACTTCATAATGTTAATTCGTCGTGTACAATGTACATCTCTGCACTAAATCATTAAAGTGTGGAATGAACGAGAGACGAGTGTCTAACGTTATTCCCAGGTACTTGAATGACTTGACGAAAGGGATATTTTGATTGTTATATTTCAATGGAATGTAGGGTTCCACATATGCAGTTTTTTTCGAAAAATTAGGGATGCCGATTTACTTGGTGAAATTTCAAGACCCCATTGGTCGCACCATACCTTTATATCGATAAGTACTAGTTGTACAAATTTACTGGCTTGATCGACGCTGGGGTGGGAGAACCACACCGCCAGATCATCCGCATACATTGAAAATTGGAGACCTTTGTCGATCTTATTAATATTACTGAAAATGTCGTTAATCATTATTAAAAATAGGGTTGGGGAGAGGACCGATCCTTGTGGGACACCGTG
>JAXIVJ010001342.1:25000-100000 GCA_036785665.1 Chirona hameri | reverse complement strand
CCCGCTTGCGCTCCTCGTTTTTTTTTCCAGCTGGTGCTGCCAGACTGGGCAGTCTCTGCTCGAGGCTGCATGGCCTGCTTTGCAGTTGGGGCACCGGTAGTCCTCTTCGGCTACCTCGCACTCCGTTGCCAGATGCCATCCGGAGCAGTTCAGGCACCGGGGCTCTTTGGCATGGCATGTGTGCTCAGTATGCCCGAATCGGGCGCACCGGCGACACTGCCTGGGCTTGGGGATCCACAGTTTGACTGGGAGGACTTCATAGCCTGCGGCTATGGAAGGGGGGCAGATCAGCCCCCTGAAGCGCAGCTTGATCAGGGGACTCTGCTTGCCGTAGGCGTTCGGTTGGAACCGCGTTACCTCGATGACGCCCTGCGGACTCAGCTCGAAGAGGAGCTCTTCCTCTCCAAGCATGTGGAGCCCGGGGGCGTACAGGACCGCCTGAACTGAATTCATGCGGTCCGCTGCCGTCGCGATGATGGGTTGGTCCAGGAAGGTGTTTTGGTCGATCAGCTTGGGAGCTTGGGATCGATCCCTCACCTTGACGAGGAGTGCGCCAGACCGTATGGGATTAGCAAACTCCACGTCTCCGATCAGGTGGGACAGAGCCCGCCTGATACGGAAGGGGCTGATGCCCCCGAATGGTTGTTCACTCCGGAGTTTCAGCAGCACAAAGCTGCTGCCCTCCGGAATGTCAGCCGGCATGTATGGCTGCTGGTCGGCCTCTCGGTCGGGCGGGTGGGTTCGAGGTTCGCGTGGGCGAACGGATGCAGTGGCCATTTTCGGGATCGGTTCGGGCTCAGAGTGAACCGGCCATCAGCTAAAAAACGCTGTGACCAGAACTGTGGATGGTCGGGAAATGTGTGTTTTGGGCAGAAATGTGTGTTTTGGTGTGAATTAAGTGTAGTAGTGTGTGGTTTTGGTTGGCGGACCCGGTGGAGCGCGTTTGTGTTTTGGCGGGAAAAAGTGGGTGTTTTTGTTGGCGGACCCGGTGGGGCGCTCTTGTGTTTTGGCGGGAAACTGAAGGTCAAGTGTTGGCGGGAAGTGAAGGTGAAGGCAAGTGAAGCTGAAGGCGGGTGGGTGTGAGGCTAGGTGAAGGCGGTGATAGTTAACCCGTAGAGATTTAAGAAAGAGTTAGAGAGAGTAGGGTAGCGTAGAAGAGAGATGGTGAAAAGAACTCCAGGCCGGCTAGTTAAGTGCCGCTGCCACCCCTTGCGGGCCAAGCAGGGCAGTGTCACCGTTAGGTTGCCACCGGGGGAGAGAGTTTAGGAAAGATAAAAAGTAGAATGAAAAACAGTGAGGCAAGACCAAATCAAGTGAGTGAGGGGGGTTAGGGCTAGGGGGAGGGGGTGGAGGGATGGGCGCTGCGCGGCTCTAGAAAGAGCGGCGCAGTGCCGGGATCTGTGATCAGGGGGCAGAGGGCGGCGGTGGGTACAACTACACCGCTCTAAGAAGAGCGGCGCAGAGGGGAGTGGAGGGTTTGGAGGAAAGTTACGTTAAAAGATCGTTAATTATCGCGAATTCCAAGGAACCTTTCGCGATGACCCCACCTGCGGGAAGTGCGCCTCGTCTCACGAGACGGCCCACTGCGACGGTGGCGACACCGCAGCGATGCGCTGCGTGTCGTGCGGCGGACCCCACGCCGCGTGGTCCCGGGACTGCCCGGCCAGACAGGCAGTGGTCGAAGAGACCAAGGCCCGACGGGCGACCCCGATCGCTCCGCCTCCCATCCCAGCGCTGGCTCCCAGCGTATGGCCGCTGCTGCCAACCCCGACCCGTATCACGCCCACCCGAACCACGCCCTCTCCCCGTCGGACCCCACGCGGGTCCTCCCCACCGGTGCCGCCGGCTGCTCAGGCAGAGCGCCCCCGCAAGCGGCAGCCAAAGGCAGACCCAGTGTCCTGCCCCTCCCAAGCCAAGTCCCACACGGACTCTGGACGTGCCCCAGTGGCACCCACGCCCACCCCCGCCGAACATCTGGCGGAGTTCCCAGCCGGCTCCCAGGACTCAGGTCCCCAGACCACCAGGGGGTCGTCCACGGAGGAAGACTCCGACGACTCGTCCGCAGGCGAGTCGGACACCTCCCTGATCCGAGCCGTCACCCGCCGCGTGACCAGCCACCACACCCAGCCTCGCCCCTCCCGCCGCCCTCCTGCCGCTCCCTCTCCCCGCCCTCCCGCCGCTCCCTCTCCCCGCCCCCCGCCGCCCCCTCTCCCCCGCCCTCCTCCTCCTCCCCCCTCCCCTACTCTCAGAGGAAAGCAACTCAGGCTTCCAGCCCTTCCGCCCCGCCCAGCTCCCTACAGATAGGTTGAACCGCCCCCGCTCCCGCTGCAGGCGTACACGGGCGACCGCGAGGCGTGGTCTGGAAAGTAACTCACGATGAATAACAAACAATCAGAATTCGTCCTCCAATGGAATGTTAGATCTTTAATATCACATTGGGGGCAATTCAAACATTATGTCTAAAATAATAATCCGTTAGTAGCCGCTGTTCAGGAAACCCATTTGATTGACGCCGACTTTAATAATTATACTTTTAAAATACCCGGATATAGCCTTTATACAAATAACGTAAATGCATCACCGCGCCGAGGCGGCTCGGCTTTGCTTATTTCAAACCAACTTTTGCATCACCAAATCGACCTTCAAACAACCTTAGACGCAGTCGGCGTTAATATTAAAATTGCACAGCTAGAACTAACTCTTATCTCTATTTATTTTCGTCCGACTGAGGACATAGACATTGATTCTTTTTCCCAGCTTATTACAAATATTAACACCCCATGTCTGATTATGGGCGACTTCAACGCGCATAGTCGGGCGTGGGGCTGCCTCCGGAACTCTCGCCGAGGCCAAATTATGCTGGACCTACTGGACCGGCATAATTTGGTCTTCCTTAACGACCAATCACCCACACACGTACACCACTCAGGAGGCGAGGCGACTTACAGCGCCATTGATCTCGCCTTCGTCACACCAGGCATCGCGACTCTTTTTACATTTAATGCACAATCAGACCCTCTTTTTAGCGATCATTTCCCAATTCACTTAGAACTACAAGTCCCTTCAGGACAGACAAATTTTTACTCCCTGCCTAGATGGAACCTTCGCAAAGCCGACTGGTCCTCCTTTCAAAAACACATTGACACTAGTCACCCCGCAGACTCCCAGACCGACATTAACACATTTTTAAACACTATTCTCGCATCAGCACATCAGCACATCCCACACACACGCAAACACACACAACACCACCCGAGGCAGCGTACTGCCCCGTGGTGGAACACAGAATGCCAAAGAGCTGTTGCCCTCCGGAAAAGAGCATTTCGGAAATTTCAAGCTTGTATAACTACAGAAAACGAACACGAAGTACGGAAAACTCGCTCTTTGGCTAAAACAATCATTGACAAAGCAAAAAAGAATCTTGGCAGGAAATCTCATCTACCTTTAATCGATTTACCTCCCTCTAAAAAATTTGGACATTAATTAGATCGTTTTCAAATACAAGACCACCGTCATACAAAATCCCACACTTACAAATACACAACACATCTTACACGCTTCCCCTAGAGGTGGCAACACAATTTTCACAACACTAAGCTAACATATCATCAACACAACAATGTACACCAATTTTACTAACCAACTTAACGATCAATTTCAATCTATTAGCTTTGACTCTAATAACGTAGAAATCTACAACTCTCTTTTTACCAACTCAGAGTTAACGTACGCTATAGGTAAATGTGGTAAAACTACTGTAGGACCAGATCAAATTGACTACTCCTTCTTTAAAAACTTGACAGAGACTGGTCTCACCAACTTACTAACAGCCTTCAATACCATGTGGTTTGACGGCACTTTCCCTGAATCTTGGCATAATAGTACGCTAATTCCTATACTTAAACCTCGCAAACCTAAATCTTCTCCCGCTAGCTATCGCCCTATTTCTCTAACTAGTTGTCCATGTAAACTATTCGAACGCATGGTTAATGGACGCATCAGGACATACATTGAATCAAATAATTTACTTACCCCACACCAAAGTGGTTTTCGACCTGGTCGCTCCACTGCGGACAATTTAGTTGGTCTTATCGACTCTGTCCAGCGCGGCTTTCGAGGGAGAGAGGTCACAGTCGCCCTCTTTCTTGATTTGAGAGCTGCGTTTGACAGAGTCAATAAGACTGCACTTCTAGTAAAGGTCCATAAGGCCGGAATTCGAGGTCGACTCGCCAAATTTATCCAAAACTTTTTAGAAAATAGAACTTTTAATGTAAGGTGCGGCAACACATATTCTCCAAATCAAAATCAGGACCACGGTGTCCCACAGGGATCGGTCCTCTCCCCGACCCTATTTTTAATTATGATTAACGACATTTTCTGTAATATCAACAAGATCGACAAAGGTCTCAAATTAAAAAAAAACAAAGGTCGACAAAGGTCTCAAAGGTCTTAGATTTATATTGGAATGTAATTTTTCGTGGCGCATGATGCTAAAATGTTGATTTATAGAGAAATCAGTGTTTAAATGTCGGCATTTGGTGAGCGCCAGCGAGTTTTCTGGGAGGTCCAAAAATGACATCTTCGATCATTGCGCAATCTACATTTTTCGGTCGCAGACACTAGCGCCATCTATTTTCGACATTATGTTTAGGCTTAAAATCAAAAACCGCTGGATGGGCGAGGCTGAAAATGGCACAGCGTAAATCTACGGCCCAGATTACCCCTAAAACATAGCTTCATCGAAATCTGAGATGTAGGGTGTTATTTTGTGATTTTGTTGTCAATAAAACCTGGAATGGAATGGCTGGTGGAGGGACCTGGCAGCGGCCGCCAGGGTCGCTGTCGCACGCTATCACTCCGCACGTCTTCTGGTCTTGGCGAGATGGTACCAGGCGTAGCCGGACACACATTAGTGCCGGACACCAGGATGTGCTCCGAGGTGTCGGTCTCCTCCCTACAGATGAAGCACCAGTCCATCGTGCAGCCGAGCGAGTCGCACTGCGGTTACTGCCGGGAAGGGTTTCGGCCGATCCGATGTAAGTAGTAGGCCGACCCGTAACAGTGACCCGCACGAAGCTGATGGACGTCGGTCGCCGCGGCCCGGTTCAGGCCAGTCACCGGTGGCGGGACGTGCGAACCCGTCAAGGCACGATACCAGGCCTAGGACCAGCTTGCGGTGACGCTCGGCCGCGCGGCTCTGGCCGCTGCTCGGTAGACCGTCCTGGTGTCCGTGGCCGCATTCTCCTGTGGTGGCGCCGACGCCTCCTGGGCAGCGCATTGGTCCTCTCATTGCTAGCGAGCTTACGGTGAGACGGTACCCAATGGAGGTAAAACCCGGCGCCTCTTGTGCCATGGCCAGGAGGGCGCGCCACATAACGGTTCCCAGCGGCGAGCTCTGAGCGGGCGGCCCAGGTTTTAGGTCTCCGGGCCACCAGTGCCGACTGGCTGATCGTGCAAAGGACCACCTGGTTGTCCGGGTTCCGGTCCAGACATTCCACCAGCCACTCGAGGGCCGCACTAATGGCGACCATTTCGCCAGGAAACTGGAACAGAGGCGTCTGCGGAGGCGACCACGGCGGCGGAGGTTCGTCGGGTGGCGGGAGTGATAACTCGCAGGGTGTCGGAGGCGATAGCTGCCGTGGCGGATTTGGAGGTGTGTCGGCACCATCGTCCGACCGGCGCTCGTGCCGGCGCTTGGTGGTGCAAAGGAACGAGTACTGGGCCCATCTGGAACAGCTGCTGCTCGCTATGGTCGATGACTACAACCAGGAGACCCGGGAGAAGTCTCATCCTTGCTGCGTGTTTAACGGAGACGCAAGCCGTCAGGAGCTTCAAGCTTCCTGACGACATCAACTTCGGAGCTGAAGGGTACGCCGACCTCATCGACTGGAGCTCAGCGGAGGTGACGCAGCCACCGCTCCTGCGAGATCTCAGCGACTAAGACCTGCAGGACATCCTGAAAGCCCCAGCTGCTGTCCCGCCGTACCCGGTTCACACCCAGAATGTGGAGAGGACCGTCAAGGATGGTGACGGAAGCCTGTTCTTCGTTGCTGGGCGAGGAATAGGGGCACGGCCTCACCACGGCGAGGCTGAAGCACCGACACATCCTCCCGGCCATGAGCTCGAAGTAGGACCTGCGCCCTTCGAATGCACTGCATGGTGCCGATTATTGACTCAGTAGCATGGGTGGAGCTTTTCAGAAAAAGTTTGTGGGGCAAAATATCATATTGGCTGGCTGTTTGGCATGGTTAAGGCGAAAAATGGCAATTTTGACGCCAGAAAACCTTCAAATCTGAAAAAAGTTTGTGGGGCAAAATACAAAGTTGGTGGGGCAGTTGCCCCACCATTTGAATAGGAAACTCCACCCGTGCTCAGTTGTACATTACAATATATTGATCTAAAAAACGAAATTTCAGTCTCTACGACTGCTTAAACTTTTTTCTCAGTCGCTATGAAACAATACTAATATATATTCCAACAGCGTGACGACGCAGTCCTGACTCGACACCCATTAAGTTGTTAGTCCACCCAAATCAATATATTAGTAATTTTATAGCTCCTTTATTTAAATAATAGACTGTTTCTCCTATGAAGACGCTAACTTCGTAAAACTTTTCCACAGAACCTCTCATATCCTACATCGATCGGGGTAACTGCAGCCTGTCGACCATTTCAAGTGGGGATACCCGGCTGTCCTGCTCCATCGCCACAACCCCGCCCATTCTGTCATCACCGCCTGCCTTCAGTCTGCCGAATGCCGAGCTGAGCTAGACCGGCGGCCGGTGTTCCGTGCGTATGAGGTGGAGATACGTCGTTTTGCCTTTGCAAATCTGATTGGGAAATTAGAGTGAATACAGCTTTGATTTGCATTTTCATGTTAGTTTCAATCTATTAGCATTAGTCTACCATAAAACAGGTTTTTATGATCGCTTACATCAGCTGCAGAATCATATAACAGTAATAATATGCTCCGCAACTATCGGCGATATAGGTGGCGCCACCATCGACAGGTTGGGAAAATGGTCTCTTAGTAAATCGACTCGCGCTCACCAATTATTGATCTTAGCGGGAAAAGCTCTTCAGATTTCATTGTCCTATTAATCAGCGCCACTTTTTGTCATATTCTAATATAATTTTGAGACGGACGACACAGTGAGCAAAACGGTAAGATTTTTTTTTTTTTTTTTTTAACCATGCATTATTCTTCTAGCCAGGGGCGTCGCCAAGGAATTTTGCGTGAGAGACCAGCGATGTGTTTGGGGTGCGGCAAGGTGTTTGCCCCCCCCCCCCTATACACACACACACGCACAATCCAATTATGCTAATGTCAAATTCCTGCTAATCTAGGGGTGGGGGTAGCGTAGCTGGGCCGAAGCGATACTGAGGGGGAAGGACCACACAGCATGGGGTCGACCCCCCCTGCCTCTAACCATCGCTCTCGAATAGTTCACTTCTCAGCATATCTTGCATAATATTATTGCAGTTGTGTTATCCTTCCGGCCATCAAGGGTACACGCAGAAACATATGCGTGCTTCGGCACATTTTACACTACTCAAATATTAATTTGAAATGCTTGGTTGTTTCATCATGTTTCAGCACTGGCGGTTATATTGTTCCTGTTGCAGGATACAGCGTTGCTGATATGAAGGAACAGTCAATTGTCATGTTCACTGGTCTATCAAAAAGAGGAATACACTTTTTATCGTGTCTCACTTACTCACGCTTGTGGCCGGTTTCGACATGTTATTGCCTCATATTCACAGAATTTTCATGAACTAATCAGCTGTCTATGTGTTACGGGCGGCGGCTGCCTGGCACCGCCGGGCGCCGCGTGCCTGGCGCCGCCCTTGGCCGCTGACCCGACACCGGGTCACGTGACCCGCCTCTGGCGGTGGGCCGGAGCGGAGCGGGGAGCGGCGCGGCGGGCATTCGGGCGAGGACGGTCACGGCGACCGGCTGTTATCACTGTGTACGCCCAATACAGAGTACGAGAAGACGTTTGAGTTTCAGTGTGCGCTCCCGCAACACTGGCGCGGTCGGTAGGACTTTCTTCCAGACGTCATCTTTACAGGTGAGCCCTATTTCCAACGAATATGTTTAAAAGTGAACTATTAGTCTGTTGTTAGATGCTATCCATAGCCGGGAGGGTTTTCCGGTGTATAAGTGGGCATATGTAGATGCCGAGCGGTGGGCTTGGTGGCTATATTTTTCTGATGCTGAGCGGTGAGCTTGGCAGATATTTTTTCTTCAGTCGCTGAGCGGTGGGCTTGGTGGGTATATTTTCCAGAAGCCGGATAGCGGGCTGATCAGGTATATTTTTCAGGTTATTAAGGGTGTTGTGTCTGAATTTATCCTATCATGGACTTCAACGATACCATTCTGGTGTCGCGTACCCCTCGCTTTGCAGGCATAGAAACGGACGACTGGGAGGGGTGGATATCCCGTTTTGAGTCTCTAACTACGGAACACAAAGACGATGAGCGGGTTAAGCGTCTTCTACCTCTGTTGGATGGCGTGGCTTTGGATTGTGCGCAATCCCAGTACAAGGTCAATAAAGCCTACGCCAAACTCAAAACGTGCCTCGCGGCTCGGTTTGGAAAGTCTGTCGACCCTCTGCAGGCACAGGCAGCGCTGGGACAGGTCACCCAGTCACCAGGGGAGACGGCCGCGAGTTTTGCAGATCGGGTTGAGAAGCTGGGTCGGGCTGCGTTCCCCGAAGCAGCCCCAGTCCCCACCGAAGCGATGGCCGATAACAGATTTTTTATGACAAATCTCACAGGTCGGTTCATTTGTGGGCTTCGGGATGAGTGGCTCCAGACAAAATTATGTTACCGGAACCCGGGGACACTATCAGAGGCAGTGTCAATGGTGAACGAGCTGCACAAACGCCAGGAGGTAGTCCAGGCGGTGCGAGCAGCCGGCCCGTTGGCAGATGGGCATGCCGGACGTGTTTCTCTTGGGTCAGCGGTGTCGGCAGTCAATGCCGGGGAGGTGGGCAGCATGCTGGATCACAGAGACGCACAGATAGCTCAGCTGGAGCAGGAGATAGGCGATCTGAGATCTTCCTTGGATGTACTCGCGGTTGCAAACGCTGGCTCTAATACAGGAGGCATGTCCAATAGGGCCACCTGCTACGGGTGTGGCGCCCCCGGGCATATGCGGCGGGATTGTCCGGCAGTGCACCGCGGTCAGCCAAGGCGCGGGGCCACCAAGGTGACATGCTTTTCGTGTGGAGGGGAGGGACACATTCGAAGAAACTGTCCGTTTGCTGCACGGGCTGGCGTTCCACTCCACCCAACCTGTTTGCTCTGTGGTCAGAGCGGACACTGGATGGCGGCATGCCGTTCTCTCCTCGACCAGATGGCTCGAGCAACGCAGTGCATTCCGGGGGCGGTACCAAAAGAGGCTCCCAGAAACAACAAGCAGGCGGAAAACTAGAAACAGCTGGTTCTGTGGGACAAGAGCCAGCTGTGTGTCGCCAGTCCCGACTAACTGCAGCAGCCGTTCGGGTCAAGTTCGGTAGCCTCGAGGTATGGGCACTGATCGATTCGGGTGCAGATTTTTCAATGGTTAAGGACGGTCTTCAACAGAGATTGAGGACAGAGCTGGGATGTGAGGTTATCACACCTTCGCGGTCAGCGAAGGGGGCCGGTGGCAGCCCTCTGAACATCGTCGAAGTGCTCTGTGAGGTCCCAATCCTGATAAAGGAAGAGCCGTTCGTGTGTCCCCGGTTGGCTGTGGTGTCGGGGCTGGTTTACGACATGATACTCGGGCGTGATTTCTGCTGTCGGTACAAGACCATCATTGACGACGAGCAGGGAGTGTTGCGCGTCAGGGGGCTGACGCTTCCTCTTCCAACATACCCTGAGATTCGCCCTCCTCGAGCGAGAGTTGTTCTCGGGGATGCTGTGACCATTCCCGGTCGGTCTATCATCATGGTGGCCGCGATGGTACAACCGCTTGATGGGTCGAGTGCGGGGTTGTCAGAGGGGACTGTAAGTGGGATGGTAGAGCCGAGCCACATGGCTGACTGTGATGATCTCTTGATCCCGCGGGCTGTGGTAGCGGTCGCCTCCAATGGCACCATAGCCATCCGGTTGACGAATGTCGGAGTGGAGGACGTCCGACTCCTGAAAGGGTCCGATGTAGGGACGTTCTTCTCAATGGGAGACACGCCGGACAACATGTGTGAGTTGTGTCCGGAGCCGGGCAGCGCTGCCGACACAGTAGCGAGCTGCGAAGGTGGAGGTTCTCCACCTGATGATCCTGAAGGTGTGGATCCGGAGGTGAAACGATCACTGGCGCCGGAACTGACCGATCTGAGCGAGAGTGGGCGGGCGAAGCTGTGCGAATTATTCGCGAGTTATGGCGATGTTTTCAGTAAGCACCCTGGTGACATCGGTCAAACAAACTTAGCCAGGCACAGAATCGACACTGGTGACGCCGCCCCGATCAAACAACGGCCACGACGGGTGCCTGTAAAAGTGCGAGACCAAGTGGAGAAGCAGAAGGAGAAGATGTTACAAGACGACATCATCGAGGAGAGTGAAAGCCCGTGGTGTTCACCGGTCGTGCTCGTGCGCAAGAAGGACGGAACCTTTCGCTTCTGCGTTGACCTGAGGGCAGTGAATGGTGTCACGAAGGGCTTCGCCATGCCTCTCCCACGAATCGACGACTCACTCGATACCCTGTCGAGGGCGAGGTGGTTCACCACGCTGGACATGGCTACCGGGTATTGGCAGGTAGAGATGGCGCCTGAAGATCGAGAAAAGACAGCATTTTCAACTGGCAAAGGTCTCCATCAGTTCAAAGTCATGGCGATGGGTTTGAAGAACGCGAGTGGCACATTCCAAAAGTTGATGGAACTGATCCTGGCGGGCCTCGACACCAAGAGCTGTCTGGTGTATCTGGATGACGTGATTCTGTTCAATAGGACTGAGGAAGAACATTTAGCCACACTCCAGGAAGTTTTCAGGCGGATCCGAGCGGCAAGGATCCGAGGCTCAAAGCACAAAAATGTCGATTCGCGCGTAGAGAGGTGACCTTCCTTGGCCATCTCGTCTCTGAGGAGGGGATCCGTCCAGATCCACACAACGTGGAAAAGGTCATGGCCTGGCCGCTGCCTGTATCGGAAGAGGAAATGAAGAGTTTCTTGGGTCTGTGCGGGTATTACGCACGTTTCATTCATGGATACGCGGCGATCACAAAGCCTCTCAGAGACGCATCAGTGGCGGAGGGGCGAATCAAATGGTCAGAGCCCATGCGAAGCGCATTCGAGCGGCTGAAGTCAACCCTGGCATCACCTCCTGTATTGGCGCTGCCGACATGTGAAGGGACGTTCGTCATGTACACCGACGCGTGTAACTCAGCGGTTGGTGTTGTGCTAGCTGAGCGCACTGGGGATGTGGAAAAGGTGATCGCGTACGAGAGCAAGGCGCTGACGAAACAGCAATCGAAATGGCCCACTTACGACAAGGAGCTCTGGGCCATTGTCCATGGCATTAGACATTTCCGCCAGTATACTGTAGGAGCTAGGTTCGAAGTGGTGACCGACCACAAGCCGCTGGCAAACATTCCCGAATCGATCGCCGTAGAGCGAGATGGCACAGGACGTCGCGGTCGATGGGCGGTCGAGCTGAGTTCCTTCGACTTCAAGGTCCGGATCCGCAGCGGTGTGACGCACGGGAATGCCGATGCACTGTCCCGTAGGCCGCCACAGGTATCAGCCGGCATCAGATTCGACGAACCCTCAGCTCAGGGCGGTAGTGCTGGCCGTCCTCCAGCCTCAGCAGATGGGCGGCGCGAGGAGACGATGCCGAACTCGGCAGTGGGCGGTTCGCCCGTGCACTCGGGGGGCGGTTCGCCTGAGGCGGTGGTAATCTCAGTGGTCCCGGCGGCTGTTTTCTCCGAGCTGACTGTGGGATCAGCGTCATCCACCACGACAAGGCCAACAGCCACGGGGCACAGTGGAGAAGACCAGACCCTTCCTCATTCACTCTCCAAGGCACAGGCTGACGATCCAACACTGTCCGAGCTGAGAGAAGCGTGTGGGAAGAAGGAAATACCTAAGCCATCAGATTTCGCAGGGTGGAGCGTGCTTAGGAAGCACTGGACCAAAGTACGGGTTCGAAATGGGGTAATCGGAGTCGCCTCTGGTCAGCAATTCCAGGCGGCCGTACCTCAGACCATACGGACCGAGATCATCCGACTGGCGCACGATGACCCTTCATGCGGGCACATGGGACGAAGACGGATAAAAGCTCGGTTTGTCTGGCCAGGGATGAATGAGGACATCAGAGGCTTCTGTGCCTCATGCACGCTGTGCCAGCGACGGTATAAGCCCGCGCCCAAGCGGCGGGCCCCGATGGTCACCGAGGTCGCATCTCGGCCCTTCGAGAGGATAGCCATGGACATCACGGAGATGCCTGTGTCATCAAAGGGGAATAGATACGTTCTCGTGGTCATGGACTACTTCTCGAAGTTTGTGCGAATTTTTCCGATGCCAAACCAGAAGTCAGAGACGGTGATGGAGGAACTCCTTCACTGGATCCAGGAGCTTGGGGTCCCCGAGCGGATTCATACGGATCAGGGTGCCCAGTTCGAGTCGCTGATGATGCGGGAGCTGTACAAGAAGCTCGGCATCCACAAGACCAGGACGACACCATATCATCCACAGAGCGATGGTATGGTGGAGCGCTTCATGCGGACGCTGAAAGACATGGTGTCGAAATATATCGACAGCCAGGGCCTCGATTGGGATGGGGGTATCAGGTCGTACGCGATGGCCTACAACTCGTCTGTCCATGAGACCACCGGGTACACTCCATTCTATCTGATCCATGGCTTCGAGCCTTGTCTACCTCTGGACGTGGTCTACGGTCCAGCTGACGCTATAATGCCAGCCCAAACGTTCCTGAACAGCCGGCTGAAAACCATGAGACAGGCGTTTGTACAAGTGAAGGCAGCTTCGTCCAGAGCGGCTGCTCGAATGGCGGTTCGCCATGATAGCAGGGTGAGGTACACTGCGTACTCCATAGGGTCGAGAGTATGGGTACGTGACTACACCGCTGCTGTAGGTGGAAAACCGAAGTTGGGCTTGCCGTTCAAAGGGCCAGTGACCATCATCGATAAGCGAGGGACACCAGGAAAGGAGGTCACGTACAAAGTGCAAGATGGGAATGGTAAGACGCGCCGTGTACACCACAACGACCTGAAGTGGTTCATCCCCCGACTGAACGACCCGACACAGTTGACTTCTCCTGATCCTTGCAATCGGTCCAGAGACGGTGAGGTCCCGGAGGAGGGAAGGGTGAGGGACGCGGACGCTTTGGGGCATCAGCACAACGTACATGTGCCCCTCATGCTGCTGATGGGAACCAAGGGAGCTCCGGATGGGCAGGCCAGGAACGCTCAGAGGGAGGTAGTGCCCTCAGCGCCATACATAACGAGGTCGGGGCGGGTTTCGCGGCCGCCTGAGCGTTACCAGGCGGGAGACTGAGAGAACCGGGGTCTGATATCTGGTGCTTCAGTTCGATCGTGCATATGGGATGTGTGTATTCTGGTGTAAGACGTAATAGTATACTGTGTATTTGCTCATATCTGATTTATGCATAGGTCATTGTGTGCCAAAGAGGTGGAACATGTAATGAGTCAATAAAAGCTTTTCAGATGGACTCCAGGGACCCTGAGCTGGACCGCCTCTGGGTGGCGCTCAACGAGGAGAGGACGAGGAGAGAGCTGGAAACCAAGGAGCTCCGCAACGCCATAACGGAACTGAGGGGGAGCGGCTCGGTGGTGGCAACACCGCCGGCAGCGGCTGCACCTTCTGCCAGGCTGGCTGAGACTCGGAGAGGAGTAGGTGTCGCACGGTTGGAGGCCGCCTCGGATGTGTTTTTGTTACGCGTGTGCTATTGTTAGTTTGGTGGAGGTTGGGGAGTACGAGGGTGTTCCGGTGCTGTTCATTGAGTTGGTGTTTTGCACTGTATCAGTGTACTGCCCTAATAAGAGCCATGTTTCGTTTAAGGGGGGAGGGGTGTTACGGGCGGCGGCTGCCTGGCACCGCCGGGCGCCGCGTGCCTGGCGCCGCCCTTGGCCGCTGACCCGACACCGGGTCACGTGACCCGCCTCTGGCGGTGGGCCGGAGCGGAGCGGAGCGGGGAGCGGCGCGGCGGGCATTCGGGCGAGGACGGTCACGGCGACCGGCTGTTATCACTGTGTACGCCCAATACAGAGTACGAGAAGACGTTTGAGTTTCAGTGTGCGCTCCCGCAACATATGTGCTACAGGCGGTGCGCACCGTCTGCCTCACGGAGGCAGCGGTGACTGTGGGAATGCTATACCACAGCGAGACACGGGCCGTTCCGGTCAACGCCAACGATCCCGGCGCCTTGAACGTCCCCTACGCCACCACGCCTACAGGAACTACATGCTGTGGCGGTGAGTTTGTGGAACCTACACAACTGTCTGGGAAAATACTATCTTTATGGTACGTAAATCAGCAGACATGTGACAAGATCCCATGAGTCTTAATTGTATAATCCGGATTATGACAATGATCAAGGTGATACAACACTAATGCCCGGTCACGTGACAGCCTGAGGCCGGCGAAAGGCGGCTACCGGGTCGCTGTCCCTGGCATGTCCTGCTTAGCTCAAAGCAAACCTTTAATTGCACTTTCACATTATGACATAATGCTTAAAAATAGCCTGCTTGTTTCCCGACCAAATAATTGCGTTTGTCTGGTACTATGTATTTACATGTCCGCAATGACAATTTACAAACAAAACTCAGATGCAAGAAAACGACAACATCCAACGCAACCTTCCAACGCAAGTGAATCGTTTAACCCGCGCCGTGCCGGTGCTCGGCGCCACCTTCGCCGTGCCGGGGGGGGGGGGGGGGCGTTTCGACGCCCCCCTTCTAACTCTGCTCCTAGGCAACGTAGCGCAAAACGAAAAACAGCGTTGGAAAGCTCGTCAACAATGATTTAGGAACTACTTTAGTCATTTTTTCGCTCAGGTTATTATTGAGGTCACCAGAGGTCATCATAGGTCAAATTTTCCCGTTTTAGGTAACTTGATCCTGAAATCCCACGATATCTCGGGAACTATGATAGCTAGGACCAAACCGAAAAAAGCAATAGATAGCTCTTGAAACGCTCCAGTAACGTTTTACCGTCAGATTTGAGTTCAGGTTAATAGTTGAGGCTCCAGAGGTCATCAAAGGTCAAAATGGCTGTTATCTTGGAAAAAGTTTTTCGCGAATAACTTTTTTGCTATTCAAGATAGAGCATTGATTGTGGCTCCATCGTGTTTCCATCGGCAAGGCGCATCGAAAAATATACATCTTGACCTTGGAAAGTCAATTAAAAAATTTGACCTCAGGTGAAGGTCACATGGTGACCAAGTCTGTCACGGTGGGTCATGTTGCATATGAGTCGATGCGTCTTGACGAGAAAATCACATTCGTGCCTTCTTCAAGTTTCTATCTCTCTTCGATCAAAAGTTATTGGCAAAGAAGTGTATGTGACCTCATGTGACCTCGGATGACCTTGTGGGGGGTCAAATAAACCAAAATAGTATCTGGGTAATGAAGAATGGTCTATTACCACATGATCCTGAAGAAAAAAACGTTGATTGGATGCGTTTACATGGAAAGCAAAGCATTTCAATATTTCCCCATTGACTTATAATGGGGAAGGTCACGTGATCGATCAGACCTTAGGTCACCAAATAAAAAATCCGAGATATGCAAATTGTAGGTAATGATATCCTTATCAAACTCTAAAAGTTTAAAAGTGATCACCCGGAAACTGTAGACGTGGCACGACCACAAACTTTTTCTGAGGTTGGGTCACGTGACCTGACCTGGTGACCTGACCTGATAAGACCTGAAACTTTTGGTTTCACAAAAGTTGTAAAAATGTTCAGCGGACAGGTACTGAAAATTTCAGCTACCTGGCTTCAACGTTTTTTTAGCTATTGGCAAAAAAACGAAGGGGGGGGGTCTAAACGCCCCCCCCCCCCCGGCACGGCGCGGGTTAAATTGTCACATCGCTCTAATGGTGGAGCATCATTGTTGATTATCATTCTCAACTTGTTCTCCAGAGCGACTCGTGTCCCAGTTCAGCTCGGCCAACTACTTCATATTCCTTTTCCTCGTTTCAGAAATGGAAAGATGGGCCTCTAGAGGCAACTGGCGGCCACTGTCATCCTGCATAGTAATGGCCATCTGACGCAAGTGGCCCGACCTCAGGGGCCAGTACCGGGGGTTCAGAGAACTCCAAGATGGCATGCTGTAGGGTGTCCTGGTCTGGCATTTAGCAATGATCCAACATTTAGCATAGATATATAGATAGAGCACCAGAGATATATAGATAGAGCACCAGTCAGTGTGAGGTGAACCCCGGGCAGATGTAGCACCGTGTCAAGTGTAGCTGACTTAGACGGTAATGTATCAGACATTTAAAAAAAAAAATATTGTCCGAATGTTTTGTGTGGATGGATTTCCGAGGGCAGGACCCACGCTAAGCAGAGCTTGTTGCGCAGGTCCTGACCTCACCACCCGATCGCGCAATTCCTGTTGGCCGGCAGAATTTAGAGACGAAAGTTTTACGTGCCCGACATACCTGGACACGGTCCGCCCCGCTCACTGACGTCACCTGACCTTGAGTGCGATCGCTGCCACCGGCCGCAGGCCATCCCAGTCAGGAGCAAATAGCGAGCGCCGAAGCGACTCGAACCCGGGCTGCCACTACCGGAATAGGTCAGAAGTCCAACGCTCTCCCACTGAGCTACCGGGGCGGACAGGCGGACAGACATGATAATTGTATTCGCAATCAATGACAATTAAATAAAAGTTCATAAAAAAACAGACGTTTCGACAAACTGAGCGTCTTCGTCAGTGTTAATTATACATTTGTAAATTATGAAGATGTTTAAGTCAAGCAATCACAATCGGCTTCAGGTTTGCATGAAGTCGATTGTGATTGCTTGACTTAAATATCTTTATAATTTAAATATTTATAATTTTGGATTGTGATTGCTTGACTTAAATATCTTTAGAATTTAAATATTTATAATTTTGCACTGACGAAGACATGTTTGTCGAAACGTCTGTTTTTTTGTTCGGCACTTGCATTGCACTCTCATTGATTGCAATTAAACTTAGACGTTAATGTGATGCTTGATGACAGCGCAGACGAATCAGTGTACGTTTCCTGTGGCGGTAGGCGGTCGAGCCTACCCGCTCCCCCATGTAATTTACATGTAATTTGGTTGTGTTCATGTCTGCCGTCCAAACCAAGAGAAGCATATGTCACATTTTTCCGTTTTTGTGTTTTTGGTACCAAACGATGTGAAATGTTGAGCCTCATTTGCCTCGTAGAGTATTATGCGCAGATTCCAAAGTGTTCTCAAAAATTTTGATTTATAAAATATACAAAAAGTGGATGTGCAGGTTTCAGGTGTCAAAGCCAAGCATGAGCCAATCGTAAGTGACATCTGGCCAAATCAAATGAGCGCATGTCATCAAAACTCACGGTGGTGCAACGCAAGAAAAACGTATATCTGCACATACGCTTCTTTTACATTGTGGCCTTGAAAGCAAATGACACATGCGCTCTTCTGTCTTGACGGATGTCATCAACGCACACGGTGGTACAACGTAAGAAAAGCGTAAGTCTGCACAAATGCTTTTCTTACGTTGTAGCGCTGGAAGCGAGCGTCACATGCGCTTTTTCATCTGGGACGGTCTTCACATTCAGAGGATCATATAACAATAAACATGCACGCTATGCTGTCAATTTAGAATGCTGTTAAGTTGGCGGTAAGTGATTGGTAAATTAGTCTTAAACATTACAGTGAAATTCGCAATAAACCATGTTTACAAATGACCACAGCCCAATAGACAGACCACCGAAACCATTTTTTTAAAGCTAATCATTGTGTCATTCACATCAAGCACCAACTTAATTACATGTCAATTAATGAAATTTAAATGCCAGTAGCATATGCGCGTGAGTGCGCGGGCATTTAAAAATTGAATAACCGTCAGTCCAGTCAGGTTGCATAATGAGGGGAAGAAGGGTCCCGCGGGCCGATTGTAAAGCAAGAAGTAAGCAATTACTTGTAAAAGTCGAGTGGGATGACACCACCAAGGGCGAGGCGCATTATGTTCCACTATCTTGCCTCCGATGTGACACCGACATCCAGGGAGGATGCCGGGATGCGGGTCACGATGAAGCATTCAAAAAGAACCTGGGCCGGAACGGTCGCAATCAGTGGACGTGCAAGGCTGCACTTTCTCTAATCGAAGGTAAGAACAAGCAGTCATGTTGCTTGTTGACACCTTCTGACATGCGAGATAACCTCCAATATATCGTACGGTAACCATAAGTGCTAAAGAAATAAAATTTGTACCGTCACGGTACATCGGCTGGCTCAATGGTAAAACACTCGTCATGTAAGCAGATGACTATGGCTCATTTTTTGTTGCGGTCCAATTTTCCGTACTACATTGTTGCGGGCCAATTTTCGTAGCTAGACAATTTTCCGAACTTATGAAACTTGTAAACTTATGAACGAGGCAATCCCAATACCCTGTCTTCGTATCCTAGAGATCCGATAAAAAAAACACCGTATGCTTGACGTCCTACTGTAAATCGTCGCACCATGGTCAGATCATGTGCAGTATGGGCGGCTTCGTTACCGCGCCTTCACCTAACATTGCAACTTCTTTTATAAAGGATTTTTTTTCTTCATTGGGCGGTACGCCAGTATCATCGATCTAGCTATACAACCATAAATATTATTGAAAATAAGCGAACATCAGTGATAGGTATTCAACTGAATGCTTGCAATCATACACTTTTCGTAATTCCTGCTGCTTCCGTTCCCAGAAATGAATGAAGACAAAAAAAGAAATGAATGAAGACTCTGGCAAAGATAGCAAAATCCGGAGAACCACATATGGAAGTGGAACACACCACAATTGACTTCGGAGCGGCTGCTACCGATTCCGCGAAGTCAGAGTCATCGGACGTCGAGCTCAATGATCCAACGCTTGAGCTCGCCTATAGCGTTGCGGGTCCTGAGGTCACGCTAGATTTCGCCTCTGATGTGCAAGGCCCGGGGGCCACGCCGAAGTCTGCTGCCTGTGGTTCAGGCCCGGAGTCCGCTGCTTCAGGCCCGGGGGCAGTGCCGGAGTCCGCTGCTTCAGGCCCGGGGACTGTGCCGGAGTCCGCTGCTTCAGGCCCGGGGACTGTGCCGGAGTCCGCTGCTTCAGGCCCGGGGACTGTGCCGGAGTCCGCTGCTTCAGGCCCGGGGACTGTGCCGGAGTCCGCTGCTCCAGGCCCGGGGGCAGTGCCGGAGTCCGCTGCTGGAGGTCCAGGCCCGGGGGCAGTGCCGGAGTCCGCTGCTTCATGCTCGGGGAAGTGCCGGAGTCCGCTGCTTCAGGCCCGGGGACAGTGCCGGGGTCCGCTGCTTCAGGGCCGGGGACTGTGCCAGAGTCCGCTGCTTCAGGCCCGGGGACTGTGCCGGAGTCCGCTGTTTCAGGCCCGGGGACTGTGCCAGAGTACGCTGCTAGTGGTTCAGGCCCGGGGACAGTGCCGGAGTCCGCTTCTTCATGCCCGGGGAAGTGCCGGAGTCCGCTGCTTCAGGCCCGGGGACAGTGCCGGAGTCCGCTGCTTCAGGCCCGGGGACTGCCGGAGTCCGCTGCTGGAGGTCCAGGCCCGGGGGCAGTGCCGGAGTCCGCTGTTTCAGGCCCGGTACTGTGCCGGAGTCTGCTGCTGGAGGTCCAGGCCCGGTGGCAGTGCCGGAGTCCGCTGCTTCAGGCCCGGGGACTGTGCCGGAGTCCGCTGCTTCAGGCCCGGGGCAGTGCCGGAGTCCGCTGTTTCAGGCCCGGGGGCAGTGCCGGAGTCCGCTGCTGGAGGTCCAGGCCCGGGGACTGTGCCGGAGTCCGCTGCTTCAGGCCCGGGGGCAGTGCTGGAGTCCGCTGCTGGTGTTGCTAACCCTAATACCGAGCTCACCGAGTCTGGAGACATAATGACCGATTCTGAAACAACAGCAAGGATCATTAAAGACGCGATAAACTTTCAAATCGATGATTTCGATCCATGGAACTTGACAAGCTTCGAACAAGATGAAGGAGAAGTTCCGTATGGCGTGAGTGCGGCCGAGATACCGGTTGACATCATCGAACAAGATGAAGAAGTTCCGTATGCCGTGAGTGCGGTCGAGATACCGGTTGACATCTTCGAACAAGATGAAGGAGAAGTTCCGTATGGCGTGAGTGCGGCCGATATACCGGTTGACATCGTCGAACAAGATGAAGGAGAAGTTCCGTATGGCGTGAGTGCGGCCGAGATACGGGTTGACATCATCGAACAAGCGGCTTTTGCGCCCGTTGCGACGTCTGACAAACATGCATCAAAACCAGCCCCAGCCAAGACGACGGCAGACCGAGAAGTTTCAAAACCAGCTAAAAAGTGGCCTCTTCTGCCTGTGCCCGATTCTTGCAAAAGTAAAAAATGCCGTCTAAAATGTACCAGAAAGGTCTCGGAAGATCAAAGAGAGATGATCAACAACGACGTGGGTGATCTGGACTGAAGAGCGCGGGCCCTGTGGTATAAGACGTGTGTCAAAGTGAGGGAGGTGGCAAGAAGGAAGTCAGAGCGTTCAACAGACCAGAGAAAACGAACTCTTCGGTGGCATCTACCCGTCGGTGATACACACGAGGAGGCGTGTAAGGCGTTCTTCCTGACCACGCTCGGTAGGAAGCCCAACAATGACGAGGCCGTCCGGACAGCATTGGCAATGGAGGCTGGAGTTCGGCAGGAACAGAGGGCCCGGCAAATGTCGGTCAACCCGATCGATCCTGCATTGATGTCAGCACGTGGAGAGCTTTCATCCATGTAGCCCTCACTACCGGTACATGCATGCCCCCAACCGACGCTATCTTCCATCAGAGATCACGATCACAGACATGTACAATGATTACATGGAAAAGCATGGATATAACGAGGTCAGTTACGAAAGATACCGACAGGATGTTCGTAGCATGAATATAGGCTTCACGGTCCTGGGGCATGAAGAGTGTGATACGTGCAAACGCAACGCAATCCACCTGAAGCACGGTAGATAAAATACGAGGTAGCGCAGATCATTTCCTTCAACACATAATTTCCTATGGGTTCACGTTCCGCCAACCGATTTTTTTTATATTTGTATTAAATGATTACTGTACATATTTTCATGAAACTTCGTGACATGCTTTATTTTGAGCTTTCATATTCAAAAACTTTATATATTTGAGTCAGTACCTGCTTTTTGAAATAAAAGTATACACCGGTTACAAAGTCAGAAACAACTCAGAAAGCTGATGAATTGCAATATCTGTATACAATTTCATAAACATCATTGAGCTTAGAATTTCACACTGATGCGGTAAATGTCATTCTTTTATCAAAAAATCATCCACTATAGTGAATATATTCGCGTTCAGATCAAGGAATTGTTCAGGTTCAACCACTATTGCACAAAACAAATCATGCTCATCCAATAACTGGACCAGGCCAGTTTGAAAACCTCATTTCCATTTCGATAAAACTAGACCATTCACATGACTGAAACCATCGCGGAAATTGTGTAAATTCCTTCTCATGGTACTCATTACGCATGAAAATCCGTTAAAAAATCATAAGAACTTAATTATTGGTAACAGTAGGTTTTGGTACGTTAAACAAGTGATACTATCAGAATCAGTGTTTTAAAAGCTTTGAAATACTTACTACTACCTGATTTTCAAAAAGCATCCACCAAATATGCATAAACATTTCAACATTAAAGGGAAATAATGACCTTTCCCCCCCAAAAAAAAATGGAGTTAGCACTTGAAATCGCCAGACGAGACCAAAATATATTGTAAATTCGTCACATTTTGCATAAAAACTTCCTACCGAAAGATATTTCAAGTTATAGTTGATAAGCGTTCCACACTTTTAACGACCGGTACTTGCAAGTACTTTTGGTCCTCATCAAACTGCGGGCTTTTCCCGTATTGCTTTTTTACGCAATGGAGTGGAAAATATATTGTGCGTTCTGCTTGTTGTGATTATATGCCCGGCGATCCTCTAAAACTAACAGCGATTGTAAAAAGTGGCAATAAAATCGGAAGCTCATCGATGCACATCAACAGCGGCATAGTTAGTGGTTGCGATCCTCAATTTTTGCAAATCGATTCATTTGTTTTCAACATAAGGAGTTGTGTATAATTTGTCTGGCTGTATATAACACTATGCTTTATATTATCATGAAAAATAATAATTTTCCCCAAAAAAACTAACAAACAATAACACAAACTGGCAATTAAATCGGAAGCTCATCGATGCACATCGACGGCGACCTATTAGCGTCGATTTGTTTACCAAGTCATTGTCATGCTTCTCGACGCACTTAACCATTTGTGGCGAGTTGTTCCTGATTATATGCTGAGAAGCGGGTATCGTCAAAGGCTATCATCCCATATTCCCGTGTAGTATACCGTAGTACCGTAGCAAGCTTCGTTAATGTCGTCACTGGTGTCATTCATTCTTGTGTAGCATTGCACAATATATCTGATTTTGAGTTGAAAGCTAATTAAAGACTTATTAACCCGCGCACTGCGTGGGCTTTGCGCCGAACACGAACTGCAGGGGGAGGGGTATTTCCGCCCCCCCCCCCCCTGATATCTCGAAAATACGATACGTAGCGAGAAGCGGAAAAAGGCATTTGATAGCTTGATACATGTTCTATCGAAAGTATTTCAATGTTCTTTTAGGTCAGGTCAAAATCGAGGTCACCAGAGGTCATCAAAGGTCAAATTTTCCAGTTTTTTCTGTTTTAGGACATAGCTCCAGAAATTTCCATATCTCAGAAACGATGCTAGTTAGAAACAAACGGAATAAAGCAAACGCCAGCCAGTGAAATTTGCAATCGCTAAGGTGTCCTTAGATTTGATCTCAGGTCAATATTTGAGGCTCCAGAGGTCAAAAGGAAAAAATGTTTTTTTTTGCTAAATTGTTTTTTACTATTAAATTTTTACTTAACAAAGATAACGGAAAACTGTTTACGCCATTGTGTTTATCTTGACAAGGCGCTTCGAATGATATACATGGTGACATTATGTCAACTTAACAATTTGACCTCAGGTCAAGTGGTGACCCAAGTAGGGCATGTTGCATATGGGAAGACGTATTTCGACGAGACAAACACATTGATGTCTGTTTTACTTCCCAATCTTCATTATGTCGGGAGTTATTGACAAAAAAAAGTGGTGGTGACCTCGCATGACTTCAAATGACCCAATAGGGATCACTGAACACAAATTACACTTGGATCAAGAATATCCTATAATAACATGATCCAGAATTAATTGGACTAATATCATGCATATCCTTGAAATAGGAAGCATTTGTATATTTCCCCATTGACTTATTATGGGGAGGTTACGAAATTAACCAGACCTTACGTCACCGATATCAAAATTCGGAGATATACGAATTGTAAGTACTTATGCCCTCATGACATCCTGTAAGTTTCAAACTGATCGGTGAAAAAACTGGCTTTGGCACAACTGCGCAATTTTTTTTGGAGGTGGGGTCACTTGACCTGGTCTGGTGACCTGACCTGAGATGACCAGAGGTTATTTTTTTTCTTCAAAGTGTGCGTAATTGATGTCCTAACAGGTGTGCAAAAACCCGGCGGCGCGCAGCGCCGCCGTTTTTTCGCTATCTTTGAAAAACCTGTGGGGGAGGCGGAAATCAACCCCCTGCAGTGCGCGGGTTAAGAAAATGAGTTTTCTTGTTAATCATTATTCAAGGTATTTTATCACTGTATTTCATAGTAGTTGACACTTCAGAAACTTATGACGTAATAATATTGTATGCAATATGCATTTCCCTCGCCTTTTGCTATTGTGGCGCAGTGCCGAGTGCTTTGCGAATACTTGCTTGCCTGAGGTTCAAATAATTCCGCCCTTATTTCATTCGAGTTGGTATAGTTTGCATGTTGTTGTTATTCATGACTTATACTGATAGTCATGCATCACGGCTGCTTCACGGATCAGTTCGATCGGAAACGTCAGACTCCAAAAATGCCGCACTCGATGTAAACAATGGTAGGGAAGGACGAATTTGTCAATGACCTTCATGAAGTACACAAAGTACTTGTTTTTTCCAAACTTACAATTTTTAATTTGGGAATAATTTTATTTAATTCTTAAATTTAAATAAAATAATTGTAAAACCATAACCGTAGCCTAAGAAATAGTTGCTAACAAAATAAAAAGGTCATCATTTCCCTTTAAGCGCACAAATTAAACCGTACGTGCCGCTGCCTTTCGGCACCATATCCGCTCGCGCCGCCATTGTTGTTGATCGTCGGTTGATAATACTGTGTGCTGAGCTACGCGTTTCTAGTGCATTTGTAGCAACTGTGGTATTTACCGCGTGCTCACGTTTTGTGTGCATTTAAAGGCATTTTTGTATAGCATCCATCCGCAGATTACATAGCTGAAGTAGTCCTCTTAAAGGATAATGGTGCGTAAACGCTGTGCCTGCCCCCGCCACGCCAGTATTGCCGCTGGTGTAGTAGAAAAGGTAAATTATTTGCGTTGTATTCAAAGCTTGGCCGTGCCGAAGTATGTTCTGGCAGTCTTGAACCTCCAACCTAAGAAGAAGACTAGCAAGTTCCTCTGTGATGCTTGCATCTCGTTTGCCAGGTCCCAGCACCAGGCCAAGGTGAGGTATTCCAAGGCCTATTAAACAGTACTGTTAAAGGTATTGGGGTGTTTATTCACAAGTCACCACCTTCTTTACGTAATATGTATGTATAATAAGCATATCAGATGATAGATGATTTCCTAATTAGTACATTTAAGTTTTTTTTTTAAATAGTTTCATTCACAACATTTACATCAAATTTTAATATTTTGAATATTTTGCCTTTCATGCACCACGTCAGGCGATTGTTTACCCGACTGACCTGCCCCGGTCTTGCCCAGCTCGACAGTGATTGGTCGATGCAAGGTTGAGTGATCGTCCAAATAGGGAAATGTGCTGATGAACGGCCAGGAGAATAAATAATTTACCATGATTAAATATAGTGCTCCACTAAACCCCATCTCGCTTTCACTAAACCTCCGTTACAAGCGCAAGGCACAGTTCGTCACGCTCACAGACCAGGCCTTCGACACGTTCAACTCCCGCCACGTGTTGGATGGCAAGCTCCACCGGTCTGCAGAACGCCTTCGATGCGCAGTACAAGTGCCTGCTGGACTTCGCGCAGCTGATGCGTGACTCGCTCGTCGTCGGCCACCGGACTATCCTGCCGTTCCAGAAGGGGTTCGTGATGTCCACCGCGCTGCGGTCTGTTCAGCATGGTGCAACGCGAATACGGCCTCAAGCAGGGGCGCAGCCAGGGGGGGGGGGGGCAAGGGGGGCAATTGCCCCCCCCCCCCTTACGGGTCACAGGGGGCCCCGCCGGGATTGGCCCAGATACCATTTGCATTAGCTTTCAAAAAGTCCCAGAGGAGCCCTCAAACCAGGCAAGGGCCACTCTGGTGCATGCCAAGGGCCCTCAGAGACACTGAATGGCTTTCGAAGCCGGTCCAGGGGGCCTCTTGGGCATGTCCAGGGGCCCATTGAGCCCACCGATCGGCCCAAAAAAACTGTCCAGGGGCCTCTCGAGCATGTCCAGGGGCCCCATTGAGCCCACTTAAGGGCGTAAAACATGCCCAGGGACTTTTAGAGCATGCCCTGGGGCCCATTGAGCCCACTCAGGGCCCCCCAAAACCGGCCTGGGGGCCTCTAGAGCATGTCCACTTGTCCAGGGGCCAATTGAGCCCACCTACGGTCTAACAAACCTGTCCAGTGGCCTCTCGAGCATGTCCATGGGCCCATTGAGTATGTTCAGGGGTCTCGAGCCTGGCCAGGGGCCCATTATAGTCTGTTTTGGGGCCTCTTGCCCGGGGCCATTATAGTTTTCCCAGAGGCCCATCGAGTCTGTTCAGTGGCCTCTCGAACCTGCCCAGGGGCCATTAGAGCCTGCCCAGAGGCCCATTGAGTCTGTTCAGGGGCTTCTCGAACCTGCCCAGGGGCCTCTCGAGCTTACCCAGGGGCCCATTCAGTCTGTTCAAGGGCCTCTTGAACCTGCCTAGGAGCCATTAGAGTCTGTTCAGGGGCCTCTCGAGCTTTCCCAATAGTCCATTGATCCTGTTCAGGGGCCTCTTGAACCTGCCCAGGGGCTATTAGTCTGACCAGGGGCCTCTCGGCTTGCCAAGGGGCCATTGAGTCTGCTCAGGGACCTCTCGAGCTTATCTAGAGGCCCATTGAGTCTGTGAACGGAGCCCTCGAGCCTGCCCAAGGGTTGCTAGCCGTCGCCTGGAGCGCCTGTTATAGTTCGAGCGCCTGCTAGCCGTGGTCGGCGCAGTCATAATGAGCGGTAATGTGCTGTACTCTGACCCACCTGGTGCCTTTTCTTGGGTTTAAAAATGGTAATTTGATAAGTCTGATGCGTTTTTGAATTCGGTGGGGGGGGGGGGGGGGCAGGTGGTAGTACAAAACAATTTAACAATTTTCCTCTCAGGAGAGTTGTGTGCTGCAATATTTGTCAGCTAGGGGCGTCGCCGACGGGAGGGTCGGGGGAGGTCTGGGTCGGGGGAGGTCTGGGTCGGGGGGTCGACCCCCCCCCCCTTTTGCGGGAAAAATAAAAAATTTATCGTAAAAATTGCCTTTGCAGTGCAGTCAAAATCCATCTATCTAGTGTCAAAAACTGGAAATTTTCGCGCCGCTTCGCGGCATGACATAAGTTTCGCGATTGCTTATACAAATTTGGAAAATGGGAAAAGGAATTTCATTCAGTGTCTGGCAGAGGCTCTCCTTGGCGGGAATTGCTGGCCCCAGTGCCCATTCCCTTCATAAAATATTAACTTTTAAGTTTCAAGCAGGCTACATGTTGAGCTAGTTTGCCGAGTTCCGAAAAAGGCGACGCGAACGCAAAGACGAGGAGATCGGGACCCGGAAGCTGCTCCAGCGGTGCCCAATTTGCTGGACCGAAGAGCTAATAGTGGGAACAGGCCAGGACCATCTCCCCAAGCCATCTCACCTCACGGTCTGGTTCCAATATTAACATTTCGTTTTCCAGGACGTAAAATTAACATTTTCACGCCGCTTCGCGGCGTCACATCGGTAGTCATCGTCATAACGAAGCCATAGTCATCATCATCGGTTCGTCGTAACGCTAAATTGAATGAATAGCATTTTTAGCTTATTATCCGAGCCACAAGGCCCACCGCCTATATTTATGGGTTTTATCAGGCAAAACCGTAAAATTTCGCGCCGCTTCGCGGCGCTAACCAACAAGTACATACCTACCTACTATAACATGAAAATCCACATAAAAAATGCTGCAAAGGCTTAAATACACGTATCAAAATGGGGGTACATTTTTCGTCATTTCAGCCGCCCCACACTCAAATGCCGACCCCCAACTGTTGTCAGCTAAGATGTGTTCTCTCCTGTACGCAACAATACAAATTAGTAATGCGGTCAGTACAATGCCTACTGAGGGGCCTGGTCCATTCCAGCTCATCAAAAGTAAACGAATATTTTTTTTTTTAAAGGGGGCCTCACAAAATAAAGTGGCCTAAATCCGTAGAGTTTTTCATATCCAGGGGTATTTTCTTGGGCTGGGGGGCCTCTCCCAGGGGCTTGCCCCCCCCCCCCCTTCTGAAGGTCTGGCTGCGCCCCTGGCCTCAAGTACCTGCTGACGTCTCGCCTGAACCAGGACTGTGTGGAGAACTTGTTCTCAGGTAAGCATTTCCATAGTGGAGTGGCAATCATTAACTATATAGCCAATGCTTTACTTGAACTCAAGGCGGACATGTCTGCTGCTAGTATTTCACCCCAGCAGGCTAGTTAAATGCTCAGTTGATGCTGAGCTTGATCATGTTATATTTTGCGCGGATCCATTAAAAAAACTCTGTGGCAAATTGTTTGGCTAGCAATGCTCTCCTTTACGTACATGTGGCAGTGTCAGATTGTTCCGCCGCTGGCGAACAATTTGTTCCGCGAACTCAGATCTTGGAACCACTTTTCTGACAATGACATGTGATCGGTGGTGCGTGTTTGTCATCTGTCATTTCGGATGATATTCAGCAGAATATATGAAACGGTTTTTTCACACAAATATGCGTGTTGATCCATACTTTCTTGGGTGGCTAGAGCAGATTCCAACGGAACTGGAAAATAAATACTGTTCAAAATTGGTGTACTCCTCTTTCAATGTATTTTAAGTAACTTACTTTTTATCAACAGGTGAGGGCCATGGGTGCGACCAACACGAAACACACGGCGGTGGAGGCGAAGAGCCGGATCCGGCTGCTGCTGATGGGAGCGGCGCCGTCAGTGGCCGCTGGCACTCACAGCAAGCCGCAGGCAGCCGGAGCACCGGTCCTCATGGAGGAGGGGGACCCGGTGTACCTTAGCGCAGCCACGATGGACCTGGACCGCGAGGCGACCGCCGTGCAGGAAGTCGCCGACAGTGACATCACCGAGGTGGAGAACCTGGTGGACACTGTCCAGCCGTGCCCCCCCCCCCCCCCCTCCGGTCAGCGCTGAGCCGGCCGCTGTCGAGGAGGGCGACGAGCCGGCTGCGACGCGCACGCTGTTGGCGACCGCCGACCAGAACCTGGCCAGGCAGACGCTGGCGTACGTGGCGGGGTACGTGGCCGCCAAGTGTTCAGCGACAGACAAGACCCTGTGTCAAGCTTCCTCTGCAGCGAGCCAAGAGACCCGTGACGAGCGCCACGACTGGATCCTCAGTCTCAGCCGCGACGGCCTCACCGTGCCCAGCTCCGTGTGGCTCGACCAGGTGGAGAACCTGGAGGTCCTGTTCTGCGCCATGCACGGCGCGGCGGGTATGGACCGTGGCCCCGGTGTCGTTAGGCGGTTGGTGGAACATGCACGCAGCACGTCTGAAGTTTCCAGGATGAACAATCTTGGGTCAGGCACTTGATTTGGTATTATGATTCAGTAATGCAAAATTGTATTTGTGGCAACATCCCTTCTTATGCTGGGTAGAACCGTTAACTTTGACATCGTTCCGCCCCGTACTGCCTGGTAGTCACCAACGGCTGCGTTTTACCCACGGGACAAACTGCAAATTATCGAAACTCGCGCATTAGTCAACCAAAGTTTGTCTTCTTAGCGAAGTCTAGTTAATGATGCATCATTTGCTAGCTAACTATTCACATAGTTGGGCAGAGTTTCCTGTTCACTTTGGGTTCGGCGTCTCCAGCTTTTGCCAGATTTAAAGGTATTCTCATGCTGAAAGGGGGATTTTCCCGTTATGCACCCAAAGTTGGAAAAATCGGCTTTGGAACCACATCAAAGTTTTTTTTTTGGAAAAGCTGCAGCAATAGCAGATACCTTTGCTATTTTTTTGCTAAGCGCTTTTGTGGTGAACAAGTGTCCAGTCGAAGTTAAAATAATGATTCCACTACCAAAGGCAGCCATTATAGGCAAGTTATATTTTAAAAGTGGCGGCTCTACTACGAAGTTTTTGTTTAAACGACCATGTTCACAAATAATAATTAACACATGTGGCGGACGCAAATGCTCCTGACAAATGTACACCCCTGGAGGAAATCAAACGTTATATGTTGTATGAAAAGGATCCAACTAAACATCATGCCACGTCCCTCTGGAAGATATCGGCCACTTCTAACAATGTCGATAAGGAAAGTCAATGAGTCGATGAACCCAAAAATAGAATGGTGTTGCTTATTGCCATAAATTACAATAAAACTAATAATAAATCTGGCGATTTAATTGCTATTATGCAGTGCATGCCAACCTTATATATTTCAGTTAAAACCTTATATCTATTTGATAACTTCATTTTAATTTAGTAGACATTACTTTCATCTCGTCGTCAATGGTTTTTGGAATGGGAGGAAAAATACTGAAGCAGCACCATTTCTCTGAAGTCAGTAGAGCTCCAATTACCGTAGTTTATAGCCGATGTTCATTGGAATATCATCAGAAGCGTCCACCAATCAGCGACGACCAGCCCCCGTCGCTGATTGGTCAACGCTCACAATCGCACTGTACGCATATCTGATAAAACACTCCATTCTAGTCAGCTAACGGTGCGTGACTGCTCACAAAGCTGACTGCGCCCCCGTGACCTGAAGGCAGTGCATGCGACGCAGGACGCAGCCGACGGGGACGAAAACCAATGTTCCCAGTGTGCTGAGCACAAGGAGCATGTGCAGAGGGCCAAGGATTAGGATTAGTATTCAGTGCAGACCTCATGAAAATCTCACCGATACCTATACTTCCTCATAAGGCCGCGGTGTTTACACCTCGTCTCGTAGCATTCAACGAAACTTTCGCACCACTTCAAAAAATGGCGCAGAAAAAAGACCGCACCGCCAGAACCACTGAGAAGCCGACAGCTTTTCTTTGGCACGCGGAGATTGCTGGCCGCGACACCGAAGACGTCTCGGCGACTTACTGGTCATGTTTGCGTCAACACATGGACAAGAAGAGCATAACCCTCATCCTTGACAATTGTTATGCTCAAAATAAATCATGGGTCATCACCGTTCTCACATACGTGCAACAGGGAGACTGCTACGGATGTGGTGACGCTGAAGTTCCTCGAACCTGGACACACCGCGATGAGTGCGGACGCATCGCACCAGTTGGTTCAAAAACGACTGGCGAAGATGAAGGTCAGTGACTTCACGGATTTTGCAGGCGTGGTAGAGGCCGCTGGGATGAGGGTGAGTGATGGATCCGACTGACTTCTTCGAGTTCGAAGACGGTGTAAGCAGGGCAAAACTGTCCCTGCTTGGTCGAGAGGGACTGAGGCCGCGCCTACGCTTGGTGCGCGCCTTACAAGTGAAGCGAGGAAGTAAAAAGGTCTACATGAAGATGTCCCATGGCGAGAAGAAGTAGCGTGGATACGACCTTGTCATAACGACGTACAACCCGTCAGACGCACCAGCGCGCAGGAAGGCGGCCAGAGGGGTTAACAAGGCAAAGATCGACCGACTTTGCCAGACCCTGCTGCCCCTGATGGCGCCACACAACGCCACTTCTGGCTCCGACTTCAAGAGGATGAGGTCAGCAACGTTCGTGACTTGACTGCGTAGATTGCGAACATCACGCCTCATCTGCACGGTACTGGTTCGTGTCATGAGCCGCAACGCTGATTCATGTCGTCGCAGTTGACTATTTAGACAAAGCCGTTCAATATTGGCAATCTATGCGTCATGGACTGTCTCCTTGCGACGGAAACGGCTCCGTCAGTACCGTTCAATTTGTGCAACTGAGATGTCGTTACTTTGTTAATGTGGTATCAGATTTCCGCGGTGATTCCTTCGGAAGGAAGCACACTTTTGACATGTTTCTTCTATGCTGCAGTGTCGTGAATGTCAGTCGTGAATAGTTCGCTCGTAACATGTAACTGAGGCTCAATCGCGTCTGAAATTGTGGAGAAGAGGTGGGAGAATCTGTTGGATGAAGCGAAAGAATAGCTCAAAGTAAGACGGCGAAAATGCAAATGCATCTCGGATTAAGTTACAAGTAGCAAAAATAATATAGCAGGATTTCCAGTTTTGTATTGTTACCGTTCCAAAACATTGTATGAACAGCGTAGGTACCAGTAACTCACGACCAAACCACGCAAGAAAAGCGTATGTACGTGCATACGCTGTTTTCGCTTAGCATCTGAAGCACATATCTGAACATGCGCTTCTTTTCACGAGGAAATATGCACTTCGCTTTTCTTACGTTGCACGGACGGCTTCAGAACGTAGGTGGTGCAAAGCAAAAGGACCTTTTTGACAATTACGACTAAACCACGCAATATTAATACATAAGTTACATATATTTTAAATCCCCATTTCATAACGAATATTGTAGTGTAACTTTTATCCCTCATAGACCTTTAGTTTGTCCTGCAACTGACAAAACACAAAAGGTCGCTCCTGAATATTTTTGACGATCAGATGGGACGTGACATACGCTTGTCTTGCTTTGCACGGCAGATGTGTGCCTGCCTGGCCTAGTTGTTTGGCACAGCGGAGGAGCGGCGAGCCGGCGTCTGCGAACCAAGTGCAAAAATCTTGGCCCGGCCGCCGCCGGCCCCGCGTCCTCTCCGCTGTCCGCTGATTGGCCGGGGGGTCACGTGGTGTGACGTCACTTCCCGCCAAAATTGCCTGGCCTAAGTTTTTTGTTTTGAGACATGTAAGGAAGTTAGAAATTCATCTTTGTGTGTGACTGTGTGTCAGCAGTTTAAGTTTCGTTCGAGAGTAGTCAACCACTCTTCTTCTGGTGTGGATGTTACGGGCGGCACGTCGCTGGCGCCGTGCCAGCGATGCATTTGATGCTGTGGCCAGACTGGTTATTGATTCACCGTTTTTGGAAGGATTCAATCACGATTCATTTGGAATATAAATGATTCAAGCACCGTTTGATTCATGGATAACCATTTTGAGAAATTAATATTTCAGATTCAAAGAATCAAAACATGTTTGATCAAATCACGTTTGACTCATCATTGAAATAGCATTGCAGTCTTTTTGATTCAATCAGCCTTGTTTCTATGCGAGTTTTGATTCAATCATGATACATGAGTAAAACAATCCGGTGGTGAATCGATTCTTCTTTGATTCAAGGGATTTTGATTGAACGATTCTAATCGATTTAATCAGAGTCGAATCAATAACCTGGCTATGGCTATAATAGGCTGCAATAGGCTGTAAATAAATGGCTATAATAGGCTGTGGCGACAGCGGATCGTGGATACCATGTACACAATAACCATGTACACATGGTTATTGTATAGGTATATTGAAACGCTCTTCGCTCTTCGTTCTACTGAAACGCTCTTCATGTGCGTACTGTAAACACATTGCAAATCACCAAGTTCTATGTTCAGAGGATGTACTGGATGATTATTATACTATGTACATTGTACAGGTGCCATAGCCGGTACTTCAACCCAGCAACACTGGCACCACGAAGCAATGCTGATCACCACCAGGGACGTAGACAAGGGGTGACTACCGGGGTCATGCCCCCCCCCCCCCCCCCCCCGAGGAAAATAGATTTACACTAGATAAAATTAGATAATCTGACGACCCGACCCCCCCCCCCCCCCCAACAGCATGTCTGAGGAGCGAAATTTGTTGCTATCACCGACGTGCCCCCTACCCCACTCCTGAGAAAAATCTTGGCAACGCGCCTGATCACCACATACCGGGTCGACCCCCCCCCCCCGTTTCACTGGACGCTGTCGTTGAAGCGGGAGTGTGCTCTGCCCAGCTGCTGTCGAGTCTCCTTCGCCTCATCTGGGCCTGGAGCCCGATGGCCGTACCGCCCACTCGCCGGCGGGGATCGTCCTGGTGAACGATGGGGCCGCAGATGCCCCGCCGTTTCCGCATCGCCACGACCTCAGCCAGAATCGGGCGAACGTGCGGAAAGGTCTTTGGCACCTTGATGGGCTTCACGATGTAGGAGTCCGACACCCGTTTGAAGCACCGCACTGTTCTGACAACGATGTAAGCGAGGTATAATGCCTGGCGTGAATGTAATAATGGTAGGACATCAAAACGTGCATTATATCCTTTGGCTGTACGAGATTAACCCGGCATTGGCTGGGGTCTCAGCCGAACGCCATTAGCTGGGGAGGGGGCGTTTTTCGCCCACCTGGTTATCTTCCGAACCAATAACCGCAGCGATACGCGCAAGGCGGCAATTGAAAGCTCTCAATGAGACGTATCCAAGACATACACGACATTTTCCAAATAAGGTCACATGTCTGGTCAAATATAAAATTGAGATATTTGTTTTTTTGGCCATACTTTCCATCCAAAGCCTTAGATTGCGACTATTATCGCACAAAGTGCTCTCAAAGGTATAATACATAGCCCGCTTAAGCAAAAGTGAAATTGTAAGCAAAGGTCAAGGTCAGGTCACAAAAGGTCACAGGTCTACGAAAGCCATGCGACACATGTTGTATGGGTTATTTTAAACGAAAAATTCGATAGTAGCAGTCATTTTCACAATCTGACACCATATAAGGTCAAGGCCAGGTCAAATAAGGTCAAAATTTGAAATAGATAAATATGAATAAAAAAGGCATGTGTCAAGACCAGTTTTGACTCAGAAATACAATGCTCGCACTTATTTGTATCTTGTCAATAAATGTCCTCTACATTTAACTTTGTAATGCATTTCGGACTTTAGGAAAGAGTACCAGGACCCATTCACCCTCAAGCTAGGCATCTTTGTTAGTTGGCATACAGGCTCTACAAGATGGTAAGGCAGCAGAAGCTAGAGAGTATCTCCAAATTTGGCAGACCCCTTATTTTAATTGGTTACATATATTTAATATACTCGAAAGATATGCATACAGTAGTATAGTATGCCTAATGAGCACCTGGGTACACACCGTTCTAGAATTTTCTCCGAAGTTGCCATGGGTGCCTCCATCCCACCATCTCCTGAAGACGGGCCAGGCAATGAAGATGGCACGGCTAGTGCTGGTTTGGTACCGTGACACTCGGCCGACTGGGCGGAGGACCTGGCGTCCACCATGGAGGTTGCACAGGCGGAAGACGTGACTAGCAAAGTCGTGGAAGTTGGCATCCAACTCATTGGCAAGGCGCCGTTGGTGGTACATGTGTACCGGGAGCACTTTCTGCGAAAATACCACCGGGCTCCATCTCCACTCTACTCCACCTGGACGCCACTGGGTCTGTGACTCGTCAGGTTGGCGAGAAGCGGCCTCATCGCCGAGAGCCCCAGTGGCAGCTACCGCTTGCACACATGCTGGCGGAAAGTCAGCATGTGTGCAAGCGGTTACGACCAAGGTGCAAGCGGTTACGACAGTTACGACCAAGGCGCAAAACAACGTGCCGATCATCGCGCACTTCCTGGCTCAGCTATCGCATCCCTTCAAGCTCAGTACAAAAGACGCTCTTGCCCCTGGCTCAGCTATCCATCACTTCAAGCTCGTTACAAAAGACAGGCTCTCTCCCTGGCTCAGCTATCCCATCACTTCAAGCTCGTTACAAAAGACAGGCTCTTGCCTCCCAGAGTCGTCACCGACTTAGCTGGGCCCTGGTCCACGCTGGGGCATCCTGAAGACGACCGGGGAGGCCTACCTGGAGAACTGCTGGCAGGCCGTCACCAGCTCCAAGAAGCCCAAGACCGTGATTAGCCTGTGCCGAGCGCACATCTCGGAACAGCTTTTCTCAAGCTCTGAATGGCAAGGGTGTGGAAGGTGACGCGAAGCTGGGCTACATGAGGCTGTTCGGAAAATGCAGCAGGCGACATCTCTCCCAGACCTTGGCGGCCTCTTCACGAGGCTGTGCATCTCGACTGTTGGTGCCGCTAAATCGGAGGGATTGGCGGATTTCTACGCGATTGTAATTTCGAAACTTAATCTCCAGACTCCGGCTGGAGAATTTAGGTTTGAGATATGAAATTTAGAACCCCGCACTCATGCAAGTATTAGTTTCGGCGTTGTAATTATGTATGGGTGTTTTAATGCTGATTGAGATTATTGAATGTTATATGTGATAGTAAATTGTTAAATGTGCCACGTCAAAATGTTAATTGTACGTCGGTGATCTGTTCGGTATATTTCAGCAAACGGCAAACAAAGAACCGAAGGGAAAAAAATATTGGGTACGAAGCAGCAGATGCTAATAGACCGCAATGACAAGCGGTGGTAAAGATTAAATCTACGGTTAGATTAATCAACAGTTGTATGAGTCTTATTTGATACAGTTCAGTTTCTATCAGTACCTTTTCAATAATCTTGTTAGAATATTCTTGGTTCGAAATTTTTGAAGTTCAAAAACTTAAGTAAGATTTCAAGATACAACCATCTTTAAACAGTCAGCTGCCGTAAGTGCACTAACTCTGCCTGAGTTGTCCCGCTGACAACTTCGCACCTAAAAACCACTGCTCCGTGACGGTGCTCACATATTGTTATGGAAAAACTCAGCTCAAATGTGAGCTTAGACGCCGCGGTAAAGGAACCACGAGGAACAAGGCAGATCTGATTTGTTCGTTGCGTGGTGTATTCGAAGAAGAGGGGATTGATTTTGATAGATGGGCCACGTTTGTGCAATGCACGGACGCCGTCGAAATTACTGCTGATAGTATATCAGCTGCCGTCAAGTTAGCGCTAGTCTATTCGGTCAATCATCTGCCTCTGAACTAGCCAAGTTAAAAAGAATAGAGAAAGGCAACCAGAGCCGGGTTAGAAGCAGAGGCCAAAATAATGCTAGAAAACCGGGAATTAGATAAAAAGATGTCTGAGCTAGCAAGGGCAAAGGGAGATGCTTGAAGTCACAGAGGCTATAGAAATGTCAAGAGCAAGAGAGCTATTTAAGCATGAAGGCGATGCAGTTGAAACAAAAATAACGAGCGAACCAATACGAAACCAAAACGGGGTAAGTCGAACTCCAGTGGCGTCTAATATTGATATGTGCTGATAGTATATCAGCTGCCGTCAAGTTAGCGCTAGTCTATTCGGTCAATCATCTGCCTCTGAACTAGCCAAGTTAAAAAGAATAGAGAAAGCGGCAACCAGAGCCTGGTTAGAAGCATAGGCCAAAATAGTGCTAGAAAACCGGGAATTAGATAAAAAGATGTCTGAGCTAGCAAGGGCAAAGGGAGATGCTTGAAGTCACAGAGGCTATAGAAATTTCAAGAGCAAGAGAGCTATTTAAGCATGAAGGTAATGCAGTTGAAACAAAAATAACGAGCGAACCAATACGGAACCAAAACGGGGTAGGTCGAACTCCAGTGGCGTCTAATATTTATCTGTGCGGACGGCTGACAGTACTTGTCATCCACAGGGTGGAAAGTCGTCCGTATAACGAGACTGCAATGTTTGCAAGGTTGTTACGTTAAGAGAGGGAAATAACTGCTGGTTTAATGCACCTGCCACCTGTTGAATTATCCAAATTTGGAGGCGACGCTACTGAGTTTCACATTTTCTCAAGACATTTGATTTGAAGATTGCTTCGAAACTATCTACTGACGAAGACGAGTGAGTTGTTTTATTTATAGCAAAATATGATCCCAGGGAGCAAGCCGCATAGCATCGTTACAGCCTGTTTAACCTGGATAACGGTTACGAAGAAGCGAGGAATCTTTCCAGAATATATGATTCCGAGAGCGCCTTGGCTGCGGGATTTGTTGATCAGTCCGAAAACCTTTTTTCAGTTAAAACCAGCCGATATCAAAGGATAAGATCACTTTGCACTTCAGCCCACGAAATGTACAAATGTTTTTGGCTTGTGTAGCCGCCGAGTCGGCGATTCGTCATAACTAGAGTTCTACTGGGGCGGCTAGCCCCACGGACGGCTGTACCCTACGGCTAATGGGGCGGGCCGGTCTGAAAAACCTCCATAAGTTGGCCACGGCTGTGGTCTAGCTGAGCTTTTTTAATCATACTTCCAAAAGCAACAGTTCCCTGAATATAACTTAATATGTTGCTGTAGTGGTCAGACACAAAACAAAAACCAATATTTTACCACATTACAATGCCATAGATAGATGAGAATTATTGATAACCTTCACTGAAATAAAGATCAAGACAGCTGACTATTGACATCGCCAAGGAGACGTCTAAGGACAGCCATCAGGTCAGTCAGGTCCAGTCAGGTGAGTGAAGTGTGAACCAAATGTGCAAGGGCGCCGCCACCTTCCGAAAGTTTGGGGGACAGAGGCATTCTGAAGTGGATTCTTTCCATGCAACGCCCATAGGTGTAATGTTAAAATCTGAAAATGTTGGGGGGGGGGGGGAGACACATCCCCTGTGGCGGAGCCCCTGCAAATGTGAGGTGAACCAAATATATTATTTTAACTTGTATTTTCCATTACTAATGTCACTGTCTACCAAATATCAGACAAAGTTGTGGATTAACCAGGACTGAGAATGAGCTGAGGAGTGAGGACTGAGGAGGGACTGACATGAGGAACATCTCAATTACATAGTTCGCTCGCAAATATCATAATCCAATTTAAACCATTGAATTGCTGGTGGCAAGCTGTACAGTCTCACCTCGTCCACCATCCTGATGAAACTTTTCTTTAAATCATATTTCCTTACTGTAAGAGCTAAGGAAGTAGGGACTGTAGAATATTTCTTAAATAAATGTGGCATGAACAGTCAACAGACAAATTTTGCCTCTTCAACACATACCAGGTAGTCATCCGGCGATTTTACTGCTCCGTACGTAAGCGCGTGACGTTACAGGTTTTCACGGATTCAATGCGCAATCGCCCGTAATGCTTTTTATGCGGTATAAATTTAGGTTCTTTTTCTAAGCCAGGAGATGAAGCACTGCAACAAAAAAAAACATTCGGTAGAGCAACTATTTTTATACTGACGAGCTAGCAATCGTTTTTCTGGCTCTTACCACTGGCCTAATGCAGCCTGTAATTAAAGCAAGTCATGCAAATCGAAGCTAAGTGGGCAAGAACACTGCCAAGAATAGCCAAGACATGTTGGGCCTTGCACTGCCTAATGAACACATTTCGCCCAGAAGCGCCAAGAACACTGCGCCAATAAAGTGCACCACAGCTTCTTCAGCTGTCACGTCAGTGGTAGTCTTTGACCAATGCACTCTGAAAGGATGACATCCCCCGGCTTCAACACATGGTGCACGTTTTGATATTGCGACGATTGCTGACTATTCCATGCTTTTCAGTGTCCATATCTCTCAAATGCTTCCAGATTGGTCAAGAGACTCGTCAGTACCTCCAAAACATAAGAGAAAACCTGACCAACGAAGGAAATATACTGAGCTGTTGCTTTCCGCTGATCGGTTCAGGGTAATCCAACAACGGGTAGAACATTCCAGAAGGAATGTAACGCCCAAATGAAATAGACGACATATATTTTTTCTGGTAATTTTTTGTTTATTATAAATTAAAGGTATTGTTTGCTATCAATAGCTTGTATTTCCATACTTATATCTGTATTCCAGCATTATTATATTATTGTTTATTATTAGATATTATATTCAATGCCAGCAAATATACGAAGTAGTAGTCGAAGTAGTGTATATTTCAGTACATGTAGCATTTGGAAGCGGTCATAAGCAAATATACGAAGCAGTAGTCTAAGTAGTGTATATTTCAGTACCTGTAGTAGCATTTGGAAACGGTCATAAGCAAATATAAGAAGTAGTAGTCTAAGTAGTGTATATGTCAGTACCTGTAGTAGCATTTGGAAGCGGTCAGCGGTCGTTCCGACATTGATTAACGCCTAAGCCCATTTAATCCCTTTGCGCCCGGAATATCGAAAAATGGTAAATAGAACAGTTGTAGCCAAGACTTGTAGCTATCTGATCCAGAAGTAGGATTTAAAATATCTACCATAGGTTACAAGCTAGCTTCGTCTGAAAATCATCGATGTATCCATCATGAGAACCCTATGGTGTAGGTTTTTAACGCCCAAACGCACGAGTGAACCCAACCGTTACTGGTGGGGTTGGATCGGTTGGCTGACGCAATTCAAGGTCATAGACTAGATAGACCCGTCCGAGGTAGGCACCGAAATGCGTGATGTCACGGGCACGTGACGTCACATGCTCCCTATTCAAATAGTGTTAAATCGGCATAGTTTCGCGTCCTACCATTTGCGGTGCCAGAGGGATCAATTGAGCACTAAATGATAGATTGAAACGTCCTCTACAGCTCGCTTTTGGGACATGTTCTCCTCAATTGCAAGGGTTTGCCGCTAGAGATGTCAAAGCGAGGCATGCAACCGAGCGAGGCCCATGTCCATATAAGGCAATGTTTGGATTTTGGCCACTGGGAACTGTCGCTGGATGCTGTTTTTGATTGAAGTGCGAATTTTGTATTATTTCACCTGGTTGTTGATGAAGTAAGGTGACTTGAAGATACTTTGTAGTAGTATCTATCAGGTGAAAGTATTTTTACATCTGGATTACACTTGTTTCATCTACAATTATGTTGAAGATCGTTGAGTGACGAATGCGCCACCGTAAATAAACATGGCCGCCGCGCCGGTCTGAGGCGTAATTATTTTGGTAGACCGAGAAGTGCCTCGAGACGGTCTACGAAAGGAAATACGCTTCTCCCGATTCGGCCACCCCATTGGTGGAAATCGAACTGGAAAGTTTCGCCATGGGACAGGGTGGACACGTTACGGAGATAGCCATGACACCCCCCTGGACGCAATTGAGAAGCAACTACCGCCGGATGTCGGCATACGAGAAAAGAGGGATGCTATTTTCGAACAAAAAAAAAACTTGTAATCCCGGAGATCTTCGAAGGGCAGGAAGAGGCCGCCAAGATCATCAAAACGATCGACGACGGCTTCGACGTACTAAACTCGCGTCGGCGGTACGCGGACAAACCTCTCCGATGTGGCCTGGAGGTGAACTGGCGGGACCAGGAGGACGCACTACACCGGCTGGAGGAACTGCTATTGGCGGCGCGGTTCGGAGCAGGAGGACCCTCCTCCCATTCCAGCAGGGGTTTGTGATGTCGTTCCGCTCGACCCTGGCCCTGTACATGAAGAATGTGGACGGCTTCCAGTTCCTGCTGACCGCGCTGCTCAACCAGGATGCGCTGGAGTCGCTCTTCAGCTCGATCCGCACCAGGTTCGGAGCAAATGTGAGCCCGTCTCCAACCGAGTTCCTCTACCGCGTGCGCCTCCTGCTGATAGGCGCAGCCCCAATCAATTTGCCTGGCAACACTTGAGCCGTGATGTCACCAATTCTACAGCGAGACGGCTTTAGCATGGTGGCCTATGGGAGAATAGGTGGTATTCGGGTTGCAATTTCAAGCATTTCTAAAATAGTTCGTGTAGCAGATGATACATAAATGTGATGCCAAAGGCCTTGCCTATTCATATCTGGTCGTTTAGGCAAAATTTAGTCAAATATTTGCCCAACAAATTGTTTTATGGAACCCTGTACGCCTTCTAATAGGAGTCACTTTCAGCTTATCTGACGGTAATAAGCGTCGGATTTCGCCTTTATTAACGGTGCGTCAATACCGCCAATCAGTGCACCCGCGTAAGCGGAGGTGCCATACAGGCTTTTGTTACCATGGTAACCACTGCGACTCAACTAATCCAACAACTGGCAAACATGGTTGATTTCTTAGTATGAACTATAATATTTGAAATATTCAATGTCTGGCTCACTATTTTGCAACAATACAAATAAAATGGAAATTTAGTTCTGTTGTTATTTCACTCTTTGAATTCAGTACGCCAGCATTTGTCTATTTTTGTAAGAATATAATTGATACATTTTGATACTCGAATATAATTGATACATTTTGATGCACTGGGAGTATACTAAAAAGATGTGGTATAAAACCTAGAATCTAGTGAGGAATTGCTGACGTAGGAACGAGGCACCTGTTGTTCTATAGCCTAGGATAGGCGTCTCGCCAGCCGCATCGCGGCAGGCGCCGGTCCGCCCAGCCAGCGTGCCCAGCCTCAGTCAATTTGCCTGGCGACACTTGAGCCCTGAAGTCACCAATTCTACAGCGAGTCGGCCTATGGGAAAATAGGTAGTATTCGGGTTGCAATTTCAAGCATTTCTAAAATAGTTCGTTTAGCATATGATGCATAAATATGATGCCAAAGGCCTTGGCCTATTCATATCTGGAGTCATTTTGGCAAAATTTAGTAAATATTTGCCCAACAAATTGTTTTATGGAACCCTGTACGCCTTCCAATAGGGGTCACGTTCAGCTTATCTGACGGTAATAAGGGTCAGATTTCGCCTTTATTAACGGTGCGTCAATACCGCCAATCAGCGCACCCGCGTAAGCGGAGGTGCCATACAGGCTTTTGTTACCATGGCAACCACTGCGACTCAACTAATCCAACAACTGGCAAACATGGTTGATTTCTTAGTATGAACTATAATGTTTGAAATATTAAATGTCTACCTCACTATTTTGTAACAATACAAATAAAATGGAAATTTAGTTCTGTTATTATTTCACTCTTCGAATTCAGTACGCCAGCATTTGTCTATTTTTGTAAGAATATAATTGATACATTTTGATGCACTGGGAGTATACTAAAAACATGTATAAAACCTAGAATCTAGTGAGGAATTGCTGACGAAGGTACGAGACAACCTGTTCTTCTATAGCCTTGAGTGTGCCGGCCATGGGCGCAACCACGTCCAAAAAAAGTGGTACGGACAAATTGGCGTTGAGGGCGCCATCGCTCAAGGGGGGCGCCATCGCCAAAAAAACTCGCAATATCACAAATGTCATTTTTTTAGATGTGTATGTATGCAATGTATGTACCTGTAATCTACTGTAGCACTGAAGAATAATGCATCCATCCCCATAATCAATATGAGACCACTGGCGGATCCAGCCTCTCTCCGTGGGGGGGGGGGGGCATCTTTTTGTGGCAAAAAAGTTCCCCCAATGTATTCCCTCCGCGGATTTGGGCCGGTCGCCTTATTTTGGTATTCGAGCTTAAGAAATTCACCTTTTTTTCGGGGAGAAGAAAAAAGAACACAAACGCGATATTCCGTACCACATATAGCTAATAATAACGTTTATCTCATACCAACTCGCAGGGGCGTCGCCGATAATTTGTTAGTTGGGGGTTGGCTGAACTGGAAAAATGGCCCACATTTTTGTCTGCGTGTATTTTTAATGTAGATTTGCATGTTATCGTAGGTACCTGTTATTTAGCGCCGCCAAGCGGCGCGATTTTTTACGGGTTTGCCTGATAAAATCCAGAAATATAGGCGGCGGGCCCCAGGGCCTTGTAGAGGATGAGAAGGTAACAATGTTATTCATTAAATGCAGCGTTGCGACGAACCGATGACGATGGCTTCGTTATGACGATGTCCACCGATGTGACGCACGCGAAGCGGCGTGACAATTTGCATTTTAGGTCGTGAAAACGAAATTTTCATTTTGGAACCAGACCGTGATTGGAGCCAAGCCCTAGGTAACCCCTTTTCCTGGTTGCACATCTCGGTATGACAAATACTGAAATGAATGTAGTTTGTTTTCTTCTCATATACCTACATTAGCCTCGGATAGTAAATCACGATGACCGGTGGCAGTCAACGCTCAATAGTACCTACATATGCTAATAATAACTATACATATGTACCGAACTGTAACAAACAACTGGTAACAGTGCAAATGGTTTGAAAGCAGCAAGAGGCAGAACCACTTTTCCGCGCATAAATGGTCCCTGTGGATCTGGAGGAGCCTGGTGGGAGTTGGCTTGGGGTCCTGGCCTGGTCCTTACAATTAGCTCTTCGCTCCAGCAAGTTGGGCACCGCTGGGACAGCTTCCGGGTGCCGATGTCCGCGTCATTGCGTTCGCATCGCCTTTTTCGGAACTCGGCAGAACATGTAGCTAAACATGTAGCCCGCTTGAAATTAATATTTTATGAAGGGATTGGGCCCTGTACCCAGCAATTACCGACAAGAGAGAGAGACTCTGGCATACACTTAATGAAATTCATTTTTCCATTTTCCAAATTTGTATAAGCAATTGCGAAACATGGGTCATGCCGCGAAGCGGCGCGAAATTTTCCGCTTTTTGACTGTGGATAGCTGGATTTGGACTGCTGCAAAGACAATTTTTACAATTTGCGATAAATTGGGAACGCGCGCGGGGGGGGGGGGGGCATACTTGCATTGAATGCCCCCGCCCCAGATTCCTGTGGCAGGGGGGGGACAGTTGCCCTTGATGCCCCCCCCCCCCTGGATCCGCCAGTGTATGATACCATGGGGGCGGTTTTGCTTATTGTCCGGTAGGGCACTTTTTCTCCCCATGGGGGCGGCATTTGCTTCTAAGGAAGCCCATTGTCCGACTTAGTGAACGCCTGTTCTTCCCAATGGGTGGCGGCATTAGCTGCTTATGGACAGTATTTGTCCAATTTAGAGGGTTAGGTAGGTCCAATTAGAGATTGCTGTACCCCGTGGGGGCGGCGTTTGCTTATTGTCCGGTAGGGCGCCTGTTCTGCTCCATGGGGGCGGCATTTGCTTCTAGTGGCGCCTATGCTGTTCGTAAGTCGCCATTTACTTCTAAGAGTGCCAATTGTCCCGATTCCCAGGAGTGCCCGTCAGTGGCGTGCGCAAAAATTCACAAAGGACTAGGTCATTGCCTGGAGGCATAAGGGGCGCCATCAATATTGGCGACAATTTTGCAGGGGGCGCCTCTCCTTCCGCACCGTAAAGAAGGAGAGCCCCCCCCCCTGTCACTAGCCGGAGGGGCGCCGTCACTGGCCAGGGGCGCCGTCATGAGCGGAGAGGGGCAGTCACTAGTCGGAGGGGCGCCGTCACTCGCCGGAGTGGCGCCGTCACTGGCCGGAGAGGCGCCGTCACTGGCCGAAGGCTCGCCTTCACTGGCCGAATGCGCGCCTTCACTGGCCGAAGGCGCGCCTTCACTGGCCGAAGGCGCGCCTTCACTGGCCGAAGGCGCGCCTTCACTGGCCGAAGGCGCGCCTTCACTAGCCGAAGGCGCGCCTTCACTAGCCGAAGGCGCGCCTTCACTGGCCGTAGGTCACTGGACGGAGGGGCGCCGTCACTAGCCGGAGGGGCGCAGTCACTGGCCGGAGGGGCGCCGTCACTAACCGGAGGGGCGCCGTCACGGGCCGGAGGGGCGCCGTCCCTGATCGGAGGACGCCAGCTTCGCATGGGCGCCTTGGGTCCAAAAGACCAGGTCATGTCCTGAATTACCGTACACTCTATACGCCACTGGTGTCTGTCCTGTTGGCGGTGCTAATTGCAACAATACAAAATGGTCGGGGGGGGGGGGCGCCTTCGGCCTCCGTCAAAAACGGTACGGGCATTCCGTACTGTCCGTATAGGTGGTTGCGCCCCTGGTGCCGGCCGAGACTCTTCTCAGCGCAGCGCACACCGAGACCAGTGCTGTGTCTACAGAGCTCGTGGTGCCAACTCTGACTATGACGTCACGACACCATCAGCGGTATCACTCTCGCACCATCGGCCGACCCCGAGAGCGCCGCCGCAGAGTCTGATGCCGCCGTACCTGCAGAACTGCTCAGCGAGATCGGCGTCCGGTGGATCAGCTCGTTCAGCCGGGGTAATCTTACCGTCCCGTCAGAACAGTGGCTGAACAACTTCAACGAGTTCGAGGTCGTCTTCTGCACCCTCCACAACGGACAGGGCATGGCCCGGCGCAACGGAACTGTGGACCACCTCTTAAGAGCTCCAGGAGTGGTGAACAGCCTGGTCCAGACGCTGCGGTTCAAGTGGCCGCGCCTCGACAATCGTGTCATCACCCTCTACGCTTTTGGAGGTAAGGTCACTTGACGCGACCTGGTGACCTGACTTGAGACGACCTGAAGTGAAAACTTTCTCACAATGTGGGTAATTGATGCACACATAGCCGTGCCAAATTTGCTAAAGGTGGGCATCGTCAAAAATGATTGGATGAGTCATTGCACAATTAGCTCGATTGTCAAAATAACATTAAGTCAGAAGACTCCTGTGTATTTGCGTGTGCTCTACCCATGATTTGTTTCAGCTGACAATTAACTATCGTGTTACGTGGTCATGCTATTTCAGGCGTATCAAATGTATAAAGTTAATTAAAATAAAATGTAGTTATATTTTCATAGTTAAATATAAATCTCATGCGCGGACAAATGTGAATAATTGTAACACCTAAGCCTGTTATTTTTGTATAGTGTAAACGGTACCGGCTTCGTTTTGCCCGAAATTTCAAACCTAATTTGCATTTAATTTCGCAATAGATATAGCAAAGAGGCTGGAGATGGATATAATGCATTCAGCGCCACCATATTATGAAGTCTTTCGATGTAAAATGGTGTACAGAACTGTGTATCTATTTAAGGTAGCTCACATTATATGTCCGGCTAGTGTCACGCGATTCCGTCTCATCTTGAACCTAGGTTGTATTGACGCATATATGCCGAACGATCATAATGAGTATTTATTTGCACAGGGAACGAGCCGGAGAACCGGAAGGTGTGCCACATGTGCGGATTTGTGTTAAAAATTCGAGAACCTCCCAACACTACCGTCGTCGTCACAAGATCACCGATACTGACTCTGAAGTCCGTAAAAGAAGACATTTTTATTTTCTTTTCTTTTTTAAATAAATTTAGTCCGAATGTTTGGAATGGATGGATTTCCGAGGTCAGGACCCGCGCTAAGCAGAGCTTGTTGCGCAGGTCCTGACCTCACCACCCGATCGCGCAATTCCTGTTGGCCGGCATAATTTAGAGACGAAAGTTTAACGTGCCCGACATACCTGGACACGGTCCGCCCCGCTCACTGACGTCACCTGACCTTGAGTGCGACCGCTGCCACCGGCCGCAGGTCATCCCAGTCAGGGGCAAATAGCGAGCGCCGAAGCGACTCGAACCATGGCTGCCACTACCGGGATAGGTCAGAAGTCCAGCGCTCTCCCACTGAGCTAAAGGGGCGGACATGAGGAAGTTCTCGAAAGAACTTTTGGGACGGTGCGTATCGCCCTTGCACCTCGTGTCTAAGAACTTCTTGGTCGTTTTGGCGACTCAAAAACTTTATCAATGCTATGGATAATATATTTTTTTCGTAGCTCCGCCCTTGGAACTTCCTGTTTTGGATTGATTAGGGTGCTAATATGTTACCAGAAGCCGCCCACTTCTCTTGATTACGGTGCACAAGAACGAATACTCATTGCACTCAGGTTTGGCTGTCTGGCAGAATCTATGCTAAATTTTTGGGATAATTTTACTGAAAATTTCACAATGTTCGCGTCAATTTAGTACATCAATCATGTCAACCTTATGAAACTTAATGAATCGTCGAGTTTTACTATTATGGTTTTGTCAATGTGCAGTCATGGAAAAACATGTAATGATGAATTGCAAATGTTTTCAGGAAACCGAAGATGCCGGATAAACTCACGTGCTCTCAATGCGGAGCCCAGGTCCGTCACCTGATGTTGCACATGAAACGACATAATGTGAAGGATCGTGCAGCAAGAAAGATCACAAGAGACTAACGAGCTGGTAGTAGAAAATGTGTGACCACGTGTCTCAGCCGGTATATGTGACCTGGGCAGCGGTGTCGATTTTTCCAAACAGTTGGGGGGGGGGGGGGCGAACACACTGGCGGATCCAGCCTCTCTCCGTGGGGAGGGCATCTTTTTGTGGCTAAAAAGTACCCCCCCCCCCCTATTTTGTTATTGTCACTGGTCTATAGAACACAATTTTCTGAATTGAACCAATACTTCATTTCTCCAGATTCGCCCTAGTTGCTGAGATATTCAAAGACTCCAGGAATTTGCTTGGGAGCAAAAAGTTATCGGGTAGACTCCAGAGGGCTTCCGCTACTAGAAGCACTGCAACTATCGATTAAACTGCTAGCATATTGTTAGCGCCGGCCAATAGCAATTCAACAAAACAGCTCGTGCACGCTGATAGCAGCAGCCGAACAGAAACTGGACGGCCATCATGTTTTTCGATGATGGCCATTTCGATGATGGCCGATGGCCATTTTTTGAAGAAGATATCAATTTAGAGCTACGAAACTTGCACATAATAAAGTTCACAGTGGCAAGAACGTGCTGTGCAAAACTCGTCTTTCTATGACATGATGTGATGTGACCGTAATTGTATTGTCTTATGTGCGCCGTTTTACATAACTTCACCATAGTGGCGATCGTTTTATAGATATCGAAACAAATATAAACAAAAAACAATATAAGTGAAAATTCAACTAAAGGGGCTCCAGATGTGAATTTCATCATATACAACAATCAAACCAACAGCTACTTACCGTATGAAAAATATTTTTGACATTCCAAAACAGTAGGCACACTCCCTTTAAGAAATTCACTTTTCAAATTAACAAACATTTATTTTGTGGATTTTTTTCCCCTATTTTTTTTTGGGGGGGGGCAAAAACACAAACTTTTGCGAATCCGAGATAGCCCTTTTGAAGAAGATATCATTTAATTTCTTTTGACGTTTTTTTTTGCAATTTGCTTCAAAACTCTTATTTTATACGATTGTTCAAACATTTTTCATTTTCCACCAAAAATGGCATGGCATGACGTCAACGTCGTTATCTCCCAAAATACTACATTAATTTCATTGGAATTTGGTGAGAAGACGTAGAATTGATGCAGCATAAGGTACTGGAAGTTTGACGTTGATATCTATCATAGTTTTCAAGTTATTGAGAAAATCCAGGAGGGACAGATTCTGCCTTCCCCCCCCCCCCCCCCCCCCAGCGGGGTGCGGGTTAACCCGCGCACTGCAGGGGTGTTGATTTCCGCCGCCCCCCCGTGAGATCTCGAAAACTAAGCTACGTAGCGGCAAGAGGAAAACGGTTTTGATAGCATGATACAAGTTCTATCGAAATTATTTCAGTATTTTTTAGGTCAGGTCTAAATTGAGGTCACCAGAGGTCATCAAAGGTCAAATTTCCAGCTTTTTCCTGTTTTAGGACTTCGCTCCAGAAATACCCATATATCTCGGGAACTATGCTAGCTAGAAACAAACGGCAAAAAGCGATCGCCAGCCATTGAAATTAGCAATCGACAAGGTTTCCTCAAATTTGATCTCAGGTCAATATTTGAGGGTCCCGAGGTAAAAAAGGGGAAAATGCTGCTTTTTTGCAAAACTGTTTTCCCTAATAACTTTTAACCTAATAAAGCGAACGAAAAAAAAAACTGTTTATGCCATTGTGTTTGTATCGTTAAGGCGCTTCGATTGATATACATGGAGACCTTGTTAGACAAACTTCCAAATTTGACCACAGGTCACGTGACCTTGACCTGAGGTCAAGACCCAAGTAGGTCATGTTGCATATAGGGAGACGTGTTTCGACGAGACAAACACATTTATGTCGGTTTTACTTTCTATCTTCATTATGTCGCGAGTTATTGACAAACAAGTGATGGTGAACTCGGATGACCTCAAATGACTCCATAGGGGTCACTGAACAAAACTTACACTTGTATCATCAAGAACGTCCTATAATAACATGATCCAGAAGTAATTGGACTAATAGCATGCACATCCTTGAAATAGGAAGCATTTTAATATTTCCCCATTTACTTATGATGGGAGGTGACGAAATTGACCTGACCTTAGGTCACCGATATCAAAATTCCGAGATATGCGAATTGTAAGTAATTGTGCTCTCATGACACCCTGTAAGTTTCAAACTGATCGGTGAGAAACTCTGGCTTTGGCACAACTGCAAATGTTTTTGGAGATGGGGTCACTTGACCTGGTCTGGTGACCTGACCTGAGATGACTCGAGGTCAATTTGCTTTTCAAAGTGTGCGCAATTGATGTCCTAACAGGTGTGCCAAAACCCGGCGGCGCTGCGCGCCGGCGTTTTTATCGCTATCTGAGAAAAACCTGAGGGGAGGGGGGCGGAAATCACCCCCCCCCCCCTGAGGAGGGGGGGGGGGGGTTGACAGGCCCCCCCCCCCTGAGGTTTTTCTTGAATAACTTTTTACATATGCAGTGCATCTTGCTGAAATTTTCGGTAGCTGAGTTTACTACAATTAGACGTATGCTGTACAAATTTAATTGAAATTGGTTAAAGGGAAATAATGACCTTTTGATTTTGTTAGCAACAATTTCTTAGGCTACCGTTATGGTTTTAACATTATTTTATTTAAATTTAAGAATTAAATAAAATTATTCCCAAATTCAAAGTTGTAAGTTTGGAAAAAATACAAAACAAGTACCTTGTGTACTTCATGAAGGTTATTGACAAATTCTCCTTCCCTACCATTGTTTACATCGAGTGCGGCATTTTTGGAGGCTCTGTGATGTTTCCGATCAAACTGATCCGTGAAGCAATCCGTGAAGCATCCGTGATGCATGACTGACTATCAGTATAATTCATGAATAACAACAACATGCAAACTATACCAACTCGAATGAAATAAGGGCGGAATGATTTGAACCCCAGAATGATTTGAAGCAAGTATTCGCAAAGCACTCGGCACTGCGCCACAATAGCAAAAAGCGAGGGAAATGCATATTGGATACAATATTATTATGTCATAAGTTTCTGAAGTGTCAACTACCATGAAATACAGTTATAAAATACCTTTAATAATGATTAACAAGAAAATTCAAACTTAGCAATAATTTGAATAAGTATTTAATTATCTTTCAACTCAAAATCAGATATATTTTGCAATGCTACACAAGAATGGCACCAGTGACGTCATTAACAAAGCCTGCTACGGGACGTGGGTATACTAATCAGGAACAACTCGCCACAATGGTTAAGTGCGCCGAGAAGCATGACAATGACTTTGTAAACAAATCGCCGACGCTAAATAGGTCGCCGTCGATGTGCATCGATGAGCTTCCGATTTAATTGCCAGTTTTGTGTTATTGTTTGATAGTTTTTTGGGGGGAAAAATACTTTTTTTCATGATAATATAAAGCATAGTGTTATATACAGCCACAGACAAATTATACAAAACTCCTAATGTGGAAAACAAATGAATCGATTTTCAAAAATTGAGGGTCGCAACCACTAACTATGCCGCCGTTGATGTGCATCGATGAGCTTCCGATTTTATTGCCACTTTTTCCAATCGCTGTTAGTTTTAGAAGATCGCCGGGCATATATTCACAAGCAGAACGCACAATATATTTTCCACTCCATTTCGTTAAAAAAGCAATACGGGAAAAGCCCGCAGTTTGATGAGGACCAAAAGTACTTGCAAGTACCGATCGTTAAAAGTGTGGAACGCTTATCAACTATAATTTGTTAATGTTTGTTTAATCGACCTTCTCCTTGAATGTACCAAAGTAAGAAATGAAACTTTGTTTTACATTTGCATTCGGGCACAGCCCTTCATGAGATGTATTGCAATCGAAATAACACATCATTCACATATACGACACAAGAATAGACATTTAGCACAGCTCGTGAAAATCAGAGACTACATCCTCTACCCAGCCCAGCTGAAAACCTACCCGATTCAAAATGAATAAATAAATAAATAAAGGCGAACATTTTGTAGATCAATCACACGAAATTACATTTCTAAGATCACGCTTCATGATAGCATATTATTGTTCTTAGCCAATAGCTATATCAATAAATAAAGAATAAAGACGAACAAATTTTGTTACAGCAGTCACACGAAATCGCACTCTCCATCCTGATATGACACGCCACGATGACATATACTGTTATAAGCACGTAGCTATATAAATCACGACGAACATATTAAAAAAAATATAAATCATACAAAAAGCATTCCTATCCTGAGATAATGCGCCACGATGACATATTTTCGTTCAAGCTCGGTTTTTTGTTTCTGATACACAGAGATGAAATATGTTCAAGCTCGGTTTTTTGTTTCTGATACACAGAGATTCAGCAATTTTCCTATCTGGGTGGTCTTTCGTTTTCATCAAAACTTTAACTTCCAAAGGAGGATCGGTAAGTTTGTCTGCCTTAGGGATTCCTTTGTGGCATGACTCAAAATGATCACCTATCGGAGTTAGCTTGGTCTCATTTACCGCGCACCTCAAGTGTTCATTGTAACGAAGGCGTAGAGGTTTTTTGGATTCCCCAATATAAGAAGCCCCACACAGCCTGCAAGTCAGCTCATATACGACATTTGTATCTGTACATCTACCCTTTTTGATCATTTTACAAGTGTTGCAAGTCCTGTTGCCTGCAGGACAAGGCGGGTCCGTGAGTGAAGAATTAACTAATTTGCGTTTTAGCGTATCCGGTGTGTACGAGGCTACGTTTACGTTCAGACCGGAGTTCCGTGCCACCCGCTTCACCTTACATAAAACCGTTTCATCCACATAAGGCAACAAAAGGACACCAGTAGCTTCACGATCCGGCCGGCCCGCACCCCGCTCCCCACCTCTCGCGCCCGCCTCACGCTCAGCTCCACCCCTCCTCTCCCCCGTGCCCCCGCGGCCCCCTGTCGACCTCTTCACCTGTCTCTGAACACTCCTCAGAATATGTGCCGGATAGCCATTCTTTGAAAAAAGATCCCATATCTTACCTAAGCTTCTTTTCTTCGCGTCTTCGTTTGAAGACAGCCTAATTGCTCTCCTATATTGAGATCGAAGGGTGTTCAGCTTAGGGTGAGCTGAACGATAGTGCAAAATGATGCCTGCATTGCTCGGTTTGACGTACAGTTCAGACTGATACAAGCACTTCCCTTCCTTGCTGTACAAAGTGATCAGAGTATCAAGCATTGAAACCGAACCTTCGCCCTCCCCAGACATTTCACATAACTGAAATTATCAACTATAACTTGAAATATCTTTCGGTAGGAAAGTTGTAGACGCCTCCGCGCCTCGACGCCCAAGCGCCCAAGCCAAAACACTTCAGCCGTCGACAGGACCCTGTATTCAGATCCGTTACTGAGGAAGGAGGCACACAAAGACGAATAATTAGTCACTCATGACCAAATAAGCCAGCCACCTTACTCAGTAACACACACATTAAGTTTACACATTTCCTTCGACCGTTAATTCACGTTAAGTTCAAACATCCAAAACCATTCTACAGCAACTGTTAACATTCCGAGTTAATCAATTTACAATCAGAACAATCTCTCGATACATAGCGCCACAAACTCATCCCTACCGGCTGTTCGCGTCTCTGGCGTTTTCGTCGACGACCGCTGACACGCTGCCGCGCTCTACGCCGTCGACGACCGAACTCCGCACAGCCCCGCTGTCCACAACGTCTCCGGCCGCGGGGGAAACTCCAGCCACAACTTGCTGGCACACGACATCCCCGGCCACGGAGGAAACTCCTCCCTCCAGCCTCAGCTCTGCTGGCTAACTCGTCCCCGACCACGGAGGAAACTCTTCGGCCAACCTAACACGGATGAGACGTTTTTAGTGCGCACTCCATTTGCAATACAGTATATCGTGACATTTATCATTTCAATACGCAACACGTGGCCTAGAATATATAACACTCATGAAACACCATGTCATGAACTAATTTCCGAGACAGAAATACCAATAAACAAGGAAATTAACTTACTCATCAGCGTTGCGCCGGAACCACAACATACACGACCGCCCGCCATCACATCGGGCACGCAAGAGAAACGCCCTCTACCCACAATGCTCAATCGCCCCGCCGCGTGTCACGTGACCTGCCAGCGTTGTCACTTCACCAATACAAAGTAGGGTTTTTCACTGCGTAGATGTAAACTTGAACATGGAAACAAGCCTTTTTGTAACAGAAATTACATGTCATATTAAACACTCGCTTTTGTGAAGGTTTAAACATAAACGCAGCAAAGATTACACCAAGAAATGTACACTACGCATCGCCACACGCATAAATGACGTAAGTACGTCGAGTCCGCCTTTTTAGAGCTGCAACTTTCCCCATAAACAACAATACTGGTGGCAAGGCATGGGTGAGGACTGAAGATGGGACGGGATTACTCCCTCACAGAGCATGACGCAGGGCGAGCCCCGTGGCTCCGGACCAATGACAACCCCACCTCAGGTTCCAAAAGACGGGCGCTCTTAACACTCCCCCTTCGAGCGACCCTGGCAAGGTCGGTTGAATCTGACAACATGCGCCCGACTTCAAACAAACTTAATATCCCCACTGATGAGAGCCAACGGTTCGGGATGTGGCGGCTCACTGCATATCTCACCAAGACCCATTTTTACCCTAATAATTAACAGTGCTACGCCAGAACCACAACCTAGCTACCTACCTGCAGAAGGGAGCTTTAAACGGAAAGTAATCCTCTCTGGTCCTACGCAGTTTGACCTTAACTCACTATCTGATCACAACTGACGAAACAAGAACACTTCAGTTCGAAAAACGATATGACGTCCGACTTACTTTACCTTACGCTACGTCCTCCATCTAACGCTAAACATATATAGTTTGGCACTACACTACTTACAGACTATTCCAGGTCCAAACCAGAACTGATCAGGACCATTTTGTGAATCGGCCTAAGGTACGTGGACACACTAGTTTTCACCAGAGCCTTCCTAACCAGCCCATCCCGACTAGGAAACGTCTTAACTATTTTCCCCATCTGCCACTGTCCTCTCGGAGCGTCCTGATCCACAAGAAGAACAATATCACCGGGCTCCAGGTTCCTAACCTCTCGTCTCCACTTCTGACGCGACTGCAGAGATAGCAAATACTCGCGCTTCCAGCGAGACCAGAACTCCTGTGCCAAGTACTGAACATGACGCCAGCGACGTCGAGACAACGAATCCGCCTCCGAGAAGTCACCAGGGATCGGTCTGACTCCGCCCCTCAGGATCAGCAGATGACCCGGAGTCAGAGGCTCTATCTCACCAGAGCTGGTGGACACGTATGTCAGGGGACGACTGTTCATGATGGACTCTATCTCGCAGAACAACGTGTGAAGCGACTCGTCATCTACACGCTGTTGAAGTGGCATAGACCGCCAAATCTTTCGGAACGTCCGGATCTGCCTCTCGACTCCACCTGCGAAGTGGGAGGCAGTCGGGGGATTGAACCTCCAGTCGATGCCGTGCCTCAGCGCCGCGCGCTGCATATCACCCTGACGGATCTCGCTCAACGCCTCGCGGAGCTCCCGCTCTGCACCGGTCAGGTTTGTACCCATGTCACTCCTCACCTGAAGTATCTGGCCTCTACGGGCGCTGATACGCCGGATCGCATTTATCAGCGAGTCTGTGCGTAACGAGTCTAACACCTCCACATGAACTCCGCGCGTCACCACACACACACACATCAAACCGTACCGCTTCCTCTCAACTCGTCCGGTCTTCACTATCACTGGCCCAAACGCATCCAGCAGCACGGAGGAGAAAGCCGGCATGGCGGCTGAGACACGCTTCTCTGGCAGTTCTGCCATCAACTGTTGCTGCGGACGGGAGTTAGCTCTTCTGCACGTTACGCATGACCGAATCATCTGCCGAATCTCCGGCCCTGCCCCCAAAACCCAAAACCTCTCTCTTAGCTTCCAAAAAGTGTGGTCTCTGCCCTCGTGACCAACCTCCGTGTGTGCCTCTCTTACCACTAATCTAGTCACGTGATGCCTCCTAGGAAGGATCACCGGGTGTTTTACGCTCTCCGGAACACAATCCGACCGACCAAGTCTACCTCCCACGACCAGCAGCCCGTTCATCACGTGCGGGCGAAGCTTGCCCAGCGGACTACCTTTTTTCACCTCAACCGGACCGTCCTCACAGTCACCACCCGGCAACTCAGCAAGGTCCTTCTGGACGTGCCGCAGAACCGCACGTTCTGCTTCACGCAGATCAGACACTGTCAGTGCCTTTTCCCCACTGAACTCGCGTCTCCGCAGGCCTTTCCGTCTCGCCAAACACCACCTGCGGAAGGTACCGTCCCTGAGGACGCTGATGAACTTCTGATACCACGCCACTGCTCTCTTGAGCCGGTAGAAAGACGAAAAGTGGCTGATCAGTTGATCACACGGACGCTCGGCACCAGCACCGATCGAGACCAGCGCGACAGGCGAAGACCTCACCTCACAGTCAGGAACAGTCATCTGAACAGCTGGCTCCGACGGCCAGTTGCTAAACTCCCCAGAGAGAAAATCCGGCCCACTCAGCCACGGGCCCAGACCTGTCTGAGAACAGCCACGAGAGCCAACATCGGCCGGGTTCACCTTGGACGGCACATACGCCCAATCTGTCACCTCCGACCCGTCATGGATATATGCAAGTCGGTTGGCCACGAACGTCTTGAACCGCGTGGTCCGGTTCCTGACGTAGCTCAGAACTACCATACTGTCAGTCCACATATGCACAGAGTCGAACCCGGTATCCAACTCCCTCATCAGTAGTCGCCTCACCTTCACTGCCAGCACCGCTGCGGCCAACTCTAGCCGCGGGACAGTGACGAAGCGGACTGGGTTGACGAGCGACTTGCCCATCAAGAACGTCACGAAACACTCTGTCTTCCCCTCAGGGGTTCGGATCTCTCTCCTCAGATAAGCGACTGCAGAGTAAGCCGTCTCACTCGCATCAGCGAACACGTGCAGCTGAGTGCTCAGCACATCCCCGGGTGGACCCACGATACACCGGCCTAGCTGAACAAGACCGAGCTCGTTGGCTCGGGCCATCCACTCCTGCCACTCCCTCGACAGCACATCAGGCAGAGGGTCGTCCCACCCACAGGATAGAGAACACAACTTCTGCAGCAGTACCCGGCCGAGCAGAGTCACTGGCGCGACAATGCCTATCGGGTCAAAAACAGAACTTACCGTGGAGAGCACCCCACGCTTAGTCACTGGCTTCCTTGTTTTACTGCATTTGAACGAGAATGAGTCGTTTTCGATCAGCCACTTCAAACCTAGCACAAGCTCGGAACCTAGTCTATCCTTGTCCAAGTCTAGCTCCTTTACATTCTTCCCTCTATCTTCCAAAGGAATCTGTCTCAGGAACTCAAGACTGTTACTCGTGAACTTAGTCATGTTAAAGGCTCCGGTTTTACACAGCTCTTTCAGGTCACGCGCCAGCTGAACTGCGCTCTCGACAGAGTCTGTAGCACAGAGAGCGTCATCAACGTACGTCTTACGGAGTAGGACGTCAGCGGCCTCAGGGTAGCGCGGCCGACCTTCCTCAGCACAGCACCCCAGTACAAAGCTGGACACACTGCTACTGGACACGGCTCCAAAGACGTGAGACCTCATCCTCCAGACCTGCAGCTCACCACCCGGATCATCATCTCTGAACCACAGGAATCTCAGCAGATTCGAGTCGGACACGGGAACATGTACCCTGTGGTACATCGACTGAATGTCGCACGTGAAGGCGACAGGCCCCTCACGGAAGCGGCAGAGCACTCCCACCAGAGGGTTGGACAGGATCGGCCCCCTCTTCAGCAAATCATTGAGACATACCCCGTGGCTCTTAGCCGCGCAGTCAAAAACCACGCGCAGCTTCCCCTTTTCCGGCTCCATCACACCGTGATGGGGAAGGTACCACACAGGGTCCTCTCCGGTCTCATCATCCGACACTGGAACGGCGTACCCGTCATTTACAAGTGAAGTGATGACGCGTCGGTACGCGTCGAAGTATATCGGATCGGCCTTAAACCTCTTTTTCAGCGAATTCAGCCGCCTGGACGCCATCTGACAACTGTCCGGCAGCTCCCCAAAATCACACTTGGGAAGAGGAACCTCATAATGTCCCTCGTCGTCCCTCTTCACCCTGGACTGCACGTCCGCTACCCACTCTCGGTCCTCAACGGAGAAACACTCCCGATCATCACACAAGTCTTGGAAGTCTTGCTCATACATTTTTTCATACATCCTTTTTCCGAAGTCCTGCTCAGAAACGCACGAGTCCTGCTCAGAAACGCACGAGTCCTGCACCCTCAGAAAGTTTACAGTCAAACGCTCCCCCGACCCGGCGGTTTTTCTCACACATCCCATGACATACCAGCCTAGGGTGGTGCGCACAGCACACAGTCCCGCCTCTCCCTGAGGTGGAGAGCGGACCTCCTTCGCCACGATCAGCTCTGCGCAGTTGGCGCCGAGGAGGATTTCCACCGGCGCATCCAGCTCGTTCAACTTTACACCCTGCAGGTGACCAGCCGCTTCGAGATCACTCACCCGGCACCTGTCCTCCTGGGTGACGGGAAGAGCGCTGATCGTTAGAAGGGGCGGGAGAGGAGAGAACCCTCCGCACTCCAGATCACTTACTTCCACCCCCCGAGCTAACGAGGTGGACATTTCCCTCCGTGCACTCCCCACAGTCTCCAGTGACACCGATGTCTGCTCTGTCCGGACGCCCAAACGCAGAGCTAGATCATTGGTCAGGAAACTTCCCGACGAGCCCTGGTCGAGGAAACCATTCGTTACCACTGTCTTCCCCGTGGGACCACGGAGACACACCGCGACCACAGGCAGTGCCGTCCTCCCCACACCCTGGAGTCCGAGGCTCGCACTCACAACAGCACCGCCGGCTCCGCCGCTGGGCGGCGCCACTACTGCCCCGCCAGGCGGCGCCACTCTTCGGACGTCAGGTGGCGCCCCACCTCTGACGCCAGGCGGCGCCACTGGACGTGCACGCGGATCGCCTCCAGACAACCCCCAACAGGGAGGAGTCACACGCTGCCCACGCAGCTGTACAGGCGGAGGACTTGAGAACGACGGACCCGGGATCACACCACTACCTCCTACTCCAAATGTCTCTCTGTGCATCACCGTCGCGTGACGACCGCCGCAACTCAGGCAGCTCAGAGGCCTCCGGCAAGAACGGGCCTGATGCCCCCTCTTCAGGCAGGCGAAGCAGAGCTGATTCCTCATCAGGACCGCCCTTCTCTCCTCCCACGATCTTCCACTCAGCTGCTCACACCTGTCCACTGGATGAGCCCCACCACAGAAACCACATCGTTGCGCACTCGGCGCCGCCACGTGCGCAGCATTAACCTTATGCCTCAGGGGCGGACCGACCGCCTCAGAGGGACCGACGGTATCACCTGCACGAACGCCGAACAGCGGACTCCTCTTTACCCTAACCTCAGCGGCCAGAAACCGAACCATGTCCGAAAAACGGACGGGTCTGCCATCCTGGATGAGTCTGTCCGCGTCACGCAGCCACCGGTCCTGCAGGTAGGGAGGCATCTTCGCCATCACCATCCTGAGGGTGGAAGGGTGATCAAACTCGCCGAGAGTCACGCCCGACATGGCGTTCTTCACCTCCGTCAAGAAAAGAACAAACTTGTCCAGCCCCTCAACATCCCCTGGAGCGAATCTATTCCATGCCTTCATCTTGTCCACATAGGAATCGATCAGGCAGACCGGGTTACCATATCGATTTTCTAACAGCCGCTTGGCCTCCAGAAAACCCCCATTCCCCAAGTGGAGGCAACTTCTGACCAACTGGTTTGGCTTTTCCCTAGTAAATTGTTCTAGATAGAACAGCAACTCCCCCTGGTCATCAGTCTTGCTAGCAATGCGTGCATCAAAGGCCCTCATGAACAACCTGAAATCCTCTATATCTCCAGAGAAGGGACGCAAATCTGTTGGAGGGAGCAGAGACCGCCTCACCTGAGACGACAGGACATCCGCAGAAGTCGTCTCTGAGCCTCGGCTGAACGACTTCACCCGGAAAGGCTCCAGCACAGAATCATCAGACTGACCCAGCTCAGCCAGCTGTAACTCGAGCTCTAACTGCTCAGTCCGCGCCTTTAGCCTTACCACCTCCTGTTCAGCTCGAGCCCTGTTAGCAATCGCCTCCTGCTCAACATCCTGCTTCTCTTTTAGAATTCTCATCCTAACCAACAAGAGCCTAGCATCTGGAGAAGCAACATCTACCTTTTTATCCTCAGCAGCCAGGACGGCACCCGGCTCCTGGATCACAGCCCAGAGTCTATCAACTAGATCAGCCTTTTTTCCAGTTGTGTCCAGGTCCCTACACTCTAACTCTCGCTGCAGCTCAGCAGACTTCAACTTACCAAGCTCCTCTTTTGTTGGCGCCATCATACAAACTAACACTAAGAAACCAAAAAGATAATGGACCCAACTAGAGACCAGCATTAAATAAACCTACCAAGGGTGAATCCTAACCCAAAGAAAAAACAGCATCTACTCCAGGAAGGAGTCGAGGAATGTTAGACCAAAGGAGCCAGGAACGAGCCACCAGTGTAACATCACATCCCACTGATCAACACACGCCAGGTTTCAAACCCACACAGTCACCTGAACACATCCCTTCATCACACTACCTATACCACAAGCTAATAAACACACTACACAGTTCCAACACACTTCAACACACCACAGCTTCACTCCTCCGAGCCCTGCAGGTCAAAGTTAGCAAAGACAGGCAACCCCTTCCCCAGCACAAGTCTTGAAGACTGAAGTTGGCATGACTCGCCAGTAGCCACCACTGAGCATCAAAGTCCTGAAGAAACGTCAGCACAACTAGCCACCTCTCACTGAATATGAGCAGGCTGAAGTCTGAACACAGGTGATTATCAGCCAATCACAAGATGAGAGCTATGCTCCTCAACTGCACCACTCCGAACACCTGACCTCACTTGACTTGGCGTCCAGACTCCTGAAGTCCACGATGTAGCAGCGAGGGCATCACAGCTCACAAAGTCGAAGCAGCAGACGCTGGGTAGCTCCACAGCATCTGACGAACAGCTAGGCGCAGCAGCTGGAGACATCAGCCGTAACTGTAGACGCCTCCGCGCCTCGACGCCCAAGCGCCCAAGCCAAAACACTTCAGCCGTCGACAGGACCCTGTATTCAGATCCGTTACTGAGGAAGGAGGCACACAAAGACGAATAATTAGTCACTCATGACCAAATAAGCCAGCCACCTTACTCAGTAACACACACATTAAGTTTACACATTTCCTTCGACCGTTAATTCACGTTAAGTTCAAACATCCAAAACCATTCTACAGCAACTGTTAACATTCCGAGTTAATCAATTTACAATCAGAACAATCTCTCGATACATAGCGCCACAAACTCATCCCTACCGGCTGTTCGCGTCTCTGGAGTTTTCGTCGACGACCGCTGACACGCTGCCGCGCTCTACGCCGTCGACGACCGAACTCCGCACAGCCCCGCTGTCCACAACGTCTCCGGCCGCGGGGGAAACTCCAGCCACAACTTGCTGGCACACGACATCCCCGGCCACGGAGGAAACTCCTCCCTCCAGCCTCAGCTCTGCTGGCTAACTCGTCCCCGACCACGGAGGAAACTCTTCGGCCAACCTAACACGGATGAGACGTTTTTAGTGCGCACTCCATTTGCAATACAGTATATCGTGACATTTATCATTTCAATACGCAACACGTGGCCTAGAATATATAACACTCATGAAACACCATGTCATGAACTAATTTTCGAGACAGAAATACCAATAAACAAGGAAATTAACTTACTCATCAGCGTTGCGCCGGAACCACAACATACACGACCGCCCGCCATCACATCGGGCACGCAAGAGAAACGCCCTCTACCCACAATGCTCAATCGCCCCGCCGCGTGTCACGTGACCTGCCAGCGTTGTCACTTCACCAATACAAAGTAGGGTTTTTCACTGCGTAGATGTAAACTTGAACATGGAAACAAGCCTTTTTGTAACAGAAATTACATGTCATATTAAACACTCGCTTTTGTGAAGGTTTAAACATAAACGCAGCAAAGATTACACCAAGAAATGTACACTACGCATCGCCACACGCATAAATGACGTAAGTACGTCGAGTCCGCCTTTTTAGAGCTGCAACTTTCCCCATAAACAACAATACTGGTGGCAAGGCATGGGTGAGGACTGAAGATGGGACGGGATTACTCCCTCACAGAGCATGACGCAGGGCGAGCCCCGTGGCTCCGGACCAATGACAACCCCACCTCAGGTTCCAAAAGACGGGCGCTCTTAACAAAAGTTGTCATGCAAAATGTGATGAATTTACAATCTATTTTGGTCTCGTCGGGCGATTTCAAGTGCTAACTCCATTTTTGTGGGAAAAGGTCATTATTTCCCTTTAAGTAGTTTGGGAAATATTAATGCTTCGATGACGTCATGTTGGTAAAAAAATTAGAAATATTTGAGAGAAAAAATCGTAGAAAACAGAGTTTTAAAGCAAATTGCAAACGCAATTCACCAAAGATAGAAAATGACATTTTCTTAAAAATGGAAATCTGGGATTTCCAAAATTTTGGGTTTTTGACCCCTAAAATAAAAAATAAACTTTTTTTTAATCCACACAAAATAAAAATTTTCAAAGATGTTAGAAAAACCGGAATATATGTGAGAAAACTGAGTATGGAAAATACCCATACCAAATTTCAAAGCAATATCTTCATTTTTGACTGAGTGATGGCTCCCTAAGTGTAAGAAACTGATGACGTCATTTTTTAATAACTTTTTGACTTTTTTTTTTACAAGATACAAACAAATAATCACCTTTTCTGTATTTCTGAGCCCAAACTGGTCTAGAAACATACCTTTTTATTTACATTTATAAATTTCTAATTTTGAGGTTTTCTGAAGACGTGGTTCTGGACGTGGTAAATCCGAGGTCATTCACTTGACCTGGAAGGTCAAACGTTGACCTGAAACCTAAAAATTGCATACTTTTTTATTCCTCTCATGACAGGGGTAAATCCGAGGTCATTCACTTGACCTGGAAGGTCAACCGTTGACCTGAATCCTAAAAATCGCATACTTTTAGATTCCTCTCATGACAGGCAACATGCTGGTTCTTACCGCATTGCTCTAAGTTGCTTGATTTGGAAGTTAACAGGGGGCCTGTCAGCCCCCCCCCGCAAGCCGAAGGTGAAAAAAGCTCCCGTAGGGCGAGGGTTAATATTCAATAAGTTAACTTCATGAAACATAAACAAGTCGCCATGCCGAGCTGAGCTCCACCAAGGCCATATAACAACAGGTCAACTCGATCCTACGTCACATTCCTACACCAGATTATAGGTTAGATACCAAATATTTATAGTATACTTCCAGTGCAAAACAAATGTATGAGTTTTAATCTTACAAATGGTTGGATGGCAGGAGGTGGTGGGTCCCGAGTCACACCCCAGGTGGTTGGATGACAGGAGGTGGCAGCCCCGAGCACAGGCGGATCCAGGGGGGTAACCAGGCCATGCCCCCAAAAAAAAGCCTGGAAGGAGGGGGCAACATGTCTTTTGCCCCCTCCCCCTCCAAAAAACGTTAACAATTGATCGTAAAAAAATGACTTTGCAGCAGCCAAAATCCAGCTATCCACAGTGAAAAATTTGATTTTTTGGAAAACATGGCTCTTACCATCAGATCAGGTGGTAAGAGCCATGTGGGGATTTATGTAGTCATCTGCGGCGTTCCCGCCGCATCAGTGAAGAGAAGCGACGCAAGCAATTATTCGACTGGCGCGGCGTCGTAATCAAAACATGTTTTCCGTTCGGACGGGGCTTCTGAGGGTTTCGGTGGGCGGAAGCATCAACTTGCAAATTCACAGGACGCTTGGAGCCGGGCCGGAAACTAAACGGAGAAGAAGGTCGTGATTATTCGTCTGTTCAAATTGACTGCAGTCCTTTAGCGAAGCTTCATGCCTGGCATAATACAACGCAGAAATACTCATCCGATTTAACACTCGCCAGTGCAGGAGGTGGATGCCACCCCCATCGCTTTTTCGGGAATAACTCGCGTAAATATCAACCGATTGCGATGAAACTTTCAGTAACCTACTTGTGAACAATTTGACACATATTCTGCAATTTTTGTAAGTTTAAATTACATGACCCGTGACCTTTGACCTGTTTCTCAAGGTCATGTCAGGCGCAACTGGCGTCCGTAGTATTGATCTTTGTAACTTGTGCAGTTTCATAGTGTTTGTTGTTCAGGGGCATATGCACAGGTGTTTCGAGGTGACAGTTGTAGTTTCCTTTGATATTGTGACCTCGTTTGACCTTTTCGGAGGTCAACCAAGGTCACTGACCTCCGATGAACTGATATTACTTTTTGGCTTCTGGCAGTTTCAAGACATTTTGTGACGCTGATTTCAAATATGGGAACCATTTTACATAATTATATGTTCCACTGGGGTCATGCGCCTCTACAGGTCAACCGAGGTCACTGACCTCAAATGACCTGACATGACCTGACATGACCTTTTTTGGAATTTGGCAGTTTCTAGGACATTTTATGACGCTGATTTCAAATTTGGCACCCATTTAGCAATTATTTGATCATTCGCAATTCTAGCTCGATTAAATTCAATTTATACGCATTTAAAATTTGGTTGAATTTTGGGTCATTGACATGACCTCAGAGGTCACCTAATGACCTATGACCTTAAAATCTGGTATCAATGGCTTCCTCTCGTGAAAAGCAACACGCTCGTTTTTTAATCGAAGCTCTAACCCAATTAGGAGCGAAATGCTAGAGGGGGTTGTACCCCCCCCCCCCCCCCCCCCCCTGCACGGTCACGCACTGATCGGACGCTGCACGGGCCAGGGTTAAATGACTCACATAAATACAACGAATGTTATTTTGCGGTAATATATGACAGTATGGGCTGTAGGTTGCTGGCTTTGACTGTTTAAGAATGTATGGTGTATTCAAACATTTGTGCAGACAATCCAGTAAGTTATTAGACTCTGAATTTTCCTGCATGGAACAATCACCCAATTAATGAGTCTGGGCTTTCCAGTTTGATAAAGCAGATTTGTTTTAGATCACCACTTCCCAGTGCGACGTTATTAGCTGTAAACAGAGCTCCTATCTTATTCCTTTACTGCAATGCATCGACGTGGGTTAAATCATTGATGTTCCCGCTGCCTAAGATTATTAAAGCTACCGACATGAAGAAACTACCGAATGGACCTAATTATTGAAGTTTTTATATCGGTGCTGTTTGATTCATCAAAGCGGCTTCCATAGATATACGTACACATGGTCATTAGTGAAAAATGCACTGATACTAGAGCACCATGCTGATAACCACCACGTCAGCAAAAAGCACGCTAACGTGGAAACGTGTGTTTTCCGAAGGTCGAGTTGCTCCAGATTTTCGCCGGAAAATCCACGTCTGAACCGCGACATTGCGCAGGCCTCTGGCACTTATTTATCGTCATGACGATCGGACGACCGAGTAAGCGAGCAGCAGTAGTCGCAGCGGCAGCGGCAGCAGCAGTAGTAGAAGAAGTAGGCAGAGTGGTAGAGGGAGGCAGTCACGATGCGGCTCCTCGGATGTTGTCTGCTCGTATGCGGTGCCCTGTGTGCGAACGGTATCCATGGTCACGACATTCCTCTGGAGCGCGGCATCGGCACAGAGCCGGAGCACGACGGCAGTCTGTCCGGCCGCCTGCAGAGGATGGAGGAGCTGCTGATCCAGCTGGCGGCGCGCCTGGAGACGCTCACCCACACGGTGGACACGCAGCTGGCGCAGCTGGACAACAGCGTGCTCCAGCTCTACAAGGAGGTGGGTAGCAGTCGGCTGACGGAGACCGTGGCGGAGCTGAAGGAGGCCGTGCTGGCGGCGAAGACCACCCCGACTGCCGCCACCGCCGCCGTTGACCCAGACCTGGTTAGCACTATCAGCCAGGAGATCCGCCAGTCGGAGCAGCTGCTGCAGACGCAGCTGAACGACACGCAGCAGCGGCTGGTGGCGCTGCTGCAGGAGGCGCGTCCCGCCACCGCGGAGGCCGGCTGCGGCACCACCACCGTCATCGTGGAGCGGTGCAGCTTCCAGGACCAGTTCCAGACGTCTGACCAGTGGCGGCCGGCCGACTGCGCCGCCATCCAGCAGCGACACCGGAGCAGCGGCGTCTACACCATCTTCCCGCCCGTCTGCGGCAACGGCGGCGGCATCCGCGTCTTCTGCGACATGGACACGGACGGCGGCGGCTGGACGGTGCTCATGAGGCGAGCTGGGGTGTCCGACCACCAGGACTTCAGCATGGGCTGGGAGAGCTACAAGTGGGGATTCGGCAACCTCAGCGGCGAGTTCTGGCTGGGCAACGAGTACATGAACCTGCTGACAGGCATGGACCAGATGCAGCTGCGCGTGGACCTCAAGGACTGGGAGAACACATCTGTCTCCTCCACCTACACGCCGTTCTCGGTTGGTACAGAGCAGCAGAAGTATGTGTTGAAGATCGGCAAGTATCAGGGCAAAACAGGAGACGCGCTGACGCAGCTGGGTAACGGAGCCAAATTCTCGACGAAGGACCAAGATAACGACACATGGAGGGCCAAGCAGTGCGCAGTTGAGTACCAGAGCGCGTGGTGGCACAAACAGTGCATGCACACAACTCTGACGGGCCCCTACAAAGCGAAGACTATGAAGACGCCTTGGATAGGAGTGACCTGGCATCAGTGGAAGGGCAACAAGTACTCGCTGAAGCACGCTGAGCTGAAGATGCGTCCCGTGAACTACATGACCTGGTGTCACAAGCTCGCCAACGAAGGAGTCCGGGAGTGATGTGGCTGGTCTCGAGTGATGTGGCTGGTGTGGCTGGTCACTGCAAGGTAATGGAGTGATCGCTCTGACCAATGCTGGAATATGGATTGTTCGTGATTGATGACGTCATTCCTGGTCCGAGTTTGTCATGTGGTATACATGTGAAAATTGTGTTGGGGAATAGCGCAAATAGTGATGTAAAGCACTTCCATAATAACTATTCAAGTGGCGAGATAATGTTTTAGCAATACGCGGTGGCCTTTTTCTGTCTTCCTCTTAATTCTCATGCACGTTTTTCTTTCTTTTAAAATTGGGCTCTGCTACCTTCATTATTTTGGCTATGGTGCATATGAATCATCTAATATGAATTGACTGTAAAAGTCGGTTCAAATCGTCTGTAATACTATGACGCTTCTTTCGATAATAAACATGTTAATAAGGCGTGTCATTTTTTCCTTCTTTTTACCTGAACTACAAGGTAATAACCAGTAAGGCGCCATAGTTGGCGATGAACGAGCGAGCGCGAAGGAAATGTATGGCGAATTTCAACTCGATCGGGCAAGTAGTTTCTGAGATACATAAAAGGAGCGCGCGTGCCCACGTGCACAGGCGCCCCACCCTGACTTGTGGGAAAATGGCGGCTGAGAGGTCCATAACCGCACACCAAAGTTGAACACAATCGGCTCAGCCGTTCCTGAGATAGAGAATAGGGGTGTGCACGTGCGCACGTGCAGGGGCACCGCACCCCTGACTTGTGGGACGGCGGCGGTTGAGAGGCCCATAACCACACACCAAATGTGCACACAATCGGCCCAGCCGTTGCAGAGTTCTTTTTTCTCCGAGAAAAAGTTGTCAACATTCTTCACGCGGCACGCGACACGCGCAGTGGTAGTCACCCATGTGCGTCGACACTGGTCTCAAACAGTGTCGGCTGGGGCTACTCAGCAAAGAAGTCCGCTTGTCAATTGGACTTACGGTTGCAGAGATATGAGCTTCTCAAAAGCGTCGCCACGGGTCGGGTCGGGTCGGGTCGGGTCGGGTCGGTTCATGTCGGGTTGGGTCGGGTCAGGTCGGGCCGGGTCGGGTCGGGTCGAGCCGCTCATATTCAGATTTTTCACATATACCACGGAAGGACGAGCGAGCGCTTCGCGCTCGCTCGTAATTAAGAATTCAAAACGATACACAGACTGAATTTTGGTAGTATCCGTCACTGGCTTCGAAATAGATTGCGCCAGGGCCTCCTCTAACATGTTAACTGGGGGCGCTGTGAAGCCGCCGACTCTCTTAGTCGAGCTGAAATCGGGTCGCTAGGGGGGGGGGCAGGTAATTGGCATCGTGTCTGTATAAAAACGACATACTCGAATCGGCGAAAGAAAGAAAAACTTATATTGACGCAGATCTAAAGGAAAAGAACGGTTAACTAAGTGAATAAGACTCGATGGTAATTTGTTGGGAAATATTAGCCGTTTTCACAAAGGATTATTGCGCTGAAAAGTTTCTGAAAGATTCTGAAAGTTTTGAAAAACTACATAACTTTTACATGCGATTTTTGGCTAGAAATGTCCCTCGTAATTTTGTAATATGTTGGTAAGAATAAAATATGTTGTCAAAATTGCGGTTTGGTTGTAGAAGTGTAAGTATGGATAGAATCTTCTTGAAATTTTTCAGGAACTGGAACTGGAGTTAACTGGATCCAGAGCCGGAGAAATCCATGTAGTTCATAGTTTTGGGTCTTTTGGGTTCCGGTGGCTAGGTGTGGTGGATCGAACCCTGGGGCGGTGAAAGCGGAGGCAGGGGAGCCGCCGCGCGCTGTCCCCCACTCAAGCAATTGGGGAGGCAAACATACGATTTTGCTCCCCGTAACATCTCAACTGGGACCGGCCGAAAGGAATAATGTTATAAAAGAAAAGCCGGTTAGTAGGGCAATACACAAGGTCACATCAGGGAAGGCCCTATAAGAAGGTAGAGTCATCCGGCGATTTGACCGAATCCGACTCAGGATTTTCGTCAAATCTGATCTGGTGGTGACGTCATCTGGTCGTAGAATCCCTTGCCCCTATGCAAATCAATAATAGCTCGCAATATTTGAAAGACTATAAAGATAATTCTACCGAGCCGATTTACATGAAACATCCCCTGAACGATAGACCGATTCAAGGTCTCTAACTTATCTAAATAACATTTTGCTCCTAAGTCACACCTATTTTGACAGCGAAGGGGCGTTTTTATTTTGTCGTCCCTTTCGCTAATGATAAAAAGCCATATATAAGCCGCGCCACACAAATATCGCTGCGCCCAAATCTTCCGAATAGATGACGTCAAGCCCTAGGAAGAACCACGTATGTCACGGTTTTTGGGTCATGACATACGTGATTATTCCTTTGCACAGCATCCCTAGCCAATGGGGTGGGGACAATTTTGTAAGGCACCAATTTTTTGGGTTTATAAAAACAAGGATAATTTTGCATAATGTAAATATTATTTTTGTATTATAAAAAAAAATGAACTAAAAAATGATTAAAAACTAAAACAATTAAGCTCATGCCCTTGTAGTTGTGACGTCACAACCATAGTGAAAATCAAAAGTGCCGTCACAAATCACGATTGTCGTGACGTCACAAACAAAATCAAGAACCTTTTATAAAAAATATGAGAAGTTAAGAGGAAGTTTTAGGACAGAAGGCGGTCTAAGATGTGTGTGAGAAGTATATCGAAAAATCTAGAAAAATATGCTGAATTTGTTATGCGTAAAAACTCACTACCTGTCCCCCACCCCATTGAGCCTATGGCGGCTGCAGGAATGACAACCCCCTGACACCAGACATGGCATGGACCTTCTCAAACCAGCACAGGGTCTGTTAACTCTATTAGTGGCAGGCTCCTGCCTACTCCTATTAGTTGCAGGGGGGGCGGATTCCCCCCCCCCCCCCCGGAGATCTCGAGATATACCCGTCTTATTTGCGATCCGACACAGCTGTCATGTTTATCAACGGATTTCAACGCAACTAAAGGGGATCGATAGATATTGAATTGGGAATTGATATATGATGGTAAATTTTGAATATTAAAAAATCATAGGGGATTTCAGGTCACTAAATTTGGGGGTAAAATACATGCTTTTAAACCCGCTTTTTTCTTCTTTTTGTTTTCTATAAATGAAATGGTGCGCTATTGTGACATCGAACACAACAGTTCTAAAGCATATTTACATCCATATGCGGTGCCAGGTTAGCGGAAAAGGGAGGCAAAATATATACAAATAACTTCCTGTAAACCTCCCCTTTTCAAGTCCCTGAAACCGCCTCTGCTGTGCAATATTTATTATAGTTCACTAAAATCAACTAATTTGCACTTGTTTATATCACTGTAAACCTATGTAACTCCTTTATACTTCAGGCAGTTAGGAATAAGCCGTGAAGATTGCAACTCCGTATTATCGCCAAATGTCACCTAAAAAATCCTCCACAAACTGGGCCCTGGAACCGCCTCTGTTAAGGTTAGGAACTCAAAGTTTTGACTCCCTATGCAGAATTCAATTCTAGGGAAAGTCGTAAAATTGAATGGGTCTCTTCTAGCCGTTCGGGAGATATTTGCGAGAAAAAAAAACTGTCCAGGCCCATATCTGTCCAGGCCCATTGCCAGAGGCATCGGGGGGGGGGGGGGGGCATCGGGGTCATGCCCAAAAACGATTGAAATTCGATCGAAACTTACGCATTTACTGATATGAAATACAATTGTAACACCTTGTATAAGGGAAAGTTTCTTTTAACTCAGTCCTTAATGTACACATTAGCGAAATATGATGTTCTTTGTTCATTCTAACCGTTTTCGCGAAGGATTATTGCGCTGAAAAATTCTGAAAGGTTTCTGAAAATTATTAACAAGTTTTCGTATAGAAGTCTTAGTTCGACGATCCATTCCTTAACTACACAACTTTTACATGCGATTTTTGGCTTGAAATGTCCCTCAGAATTGTGTAATATGTTGGTAAGAATATAATATGTTGACAAAATTGCGGTTTTGTGGTAATTAGCAAGATAAATATTGATAGGTCAGTAGCCTAGCGATCTCCACCGACTGAAACTTGTCAAAACTTCACAACGATTCAGAACATTATGTGACTTGGGACGCAATTGGACGCAATGGACTCGCCCAATCCGGCCCAATCCGGCCCAATCCGGCGGCCGGCCTGTGCGGCTTGGCTATGTCGTGCTTTACGGTGCGTGCGTTTTTTTTGGGGGGGGGATGGGAGGGGAGTTGTTCTCGCCCACCCCGTAGTCCAGCCTGTAGCTATATGCCGCCGCGGGTGGGGAGGAAAACCACTCATGTTGCATATTGAGAGACGTGTCTTTACGAGACAAACACATTGGTACCGTGTTCACTTCTCTATCTGCATTATGTCGATAGTTATTGGCAAAACAGTGTTGGTGGTCACGAAATTGACCTGACCTTAGGTCACCGATATTATAAATCCGAGATGAATAAATTGTAGGTAACTATGACTTTATGAAATCCAGCAAGTTTTAAACTGATCGGCATACAACTGTGGCTGCGGTACTACTGGCTGCGGAATTTTACATAATGTGGGTAGTTAATTTCCAAACAGGTATGCAAAAAGCGGCGGCGGTGCGCGCCGCCGTTTTTGCGCTATCCTCGAAAAACCGGAGGGATGGGCGGATTTCGTCCCCCCTCCAGGGCGCGTGTTAACTCGCGACTTACTGGGGGGGGGGCTATTTTTTGCCACCCCCTCCCGATATTTTGCAATAACTCCTTAAGGAACACAAGTGTCGTCACCAATCTTTCAGTACATTCTCTCATCAATTCTACACATGTTGGCAAAATACAAAATATGAGATTATGATAGGTCAACCGGGAATGACGTCAGAGTGACGTCATGTTCTTCGGTTTTTGTTGCAAAATAATGGTTTGCGGAAAACGCTGTCAAAGGTACAATGTTTCAGATAACTAAATTATCTTAAGTAAAATTACTGACAATAGACCGGGCTATGAAACTGCTATCTCGGATTTTTTAGTTGTTTTTTACTCAAAATTGTGAGAAATTCATTTTTTTTAAACAAAATTTTCAGCAAAAAATCAGAATTATCTAAAAACCGGATTATATGTGATTGAGACATGTTCGGTGAATATGTGTACCAAATTTGAAGTCGATATCTTCAAAAATGAAAAATGATCTAAAAAAAATGACCTTTAAATGACAAAAATCGACCATCTCTCACAGCATTACTATGCATAAAAAATGCATTTCCGTTCTTGCTTTTTACTTCTATTTATATAAAACAAACAATGTTCTCAGGTCATTTTTAGCGTTCTAGACGAAACACAAACCCATAAACATGTGTTACAACGCCTGATGACCGTAATCTGCAGTTTGACCTCGTGACCTCGGATGACCTTGATCTGACCCAAGGTCATAAACAGCTTAGAAAGGTACTTATAAGTGTCAGACACACGAATCATACCGATTTATCGACTGCTTATGCGTTTAATATCGCAATTTTGCGCGACAATTCCATCCATCGAGACCTTTTGACACGGTCAAACATTTTGTACTTGACCTGACCTGTGACGTCATCAGTAACTCGGAGGTCAACAATATTATGTTTCCCTAGATAAATTTCCCAGGGCTATCGAATGCCGTTTGAATTTTTTACAATCGGCCTAGTAGTTCCGAAGATCCGGGGGGGGGGAAAAAATAGCCCCTCCCCCAGTAACTCGCGTTATGAAATATACCCCAGTAACTCGCGGGTTAATAGCTAAAAAACTGACTCTTTTTTCCTTTGGAAGTCATAAGTTGGTTAGTTTTAAAGACACGAATTCAAGTCCTTTACGCACATTCACCGTGCAAGTCACCGTCATATATTTTAAGGTTTTTGAAGTTCTCATAGCTTATATTTTTTATGAATTGTGTCTATGTTTCGGAACTTTATATAATACAAAAAAAAATGCGATGTAGCTGATTGAGAGGCAGGTGAAGGTCTGTGGTGATTTATTCGACATTTCAAAATTGAATGTAGAGCGCCATTGCCAGTGGCATCTCATGCCAGGCATGAGATGCCACTGTCGGATCCAAAGCGGTCAAAAGTTGGTTTTGGGTGCAGGTAACACATTTTTTTTCACAGAAGCCGTTTTCTCGAAGGATTATTGCGCTGAAAAGTTTCTGAAAAGTTTCTGAGAAGTTTTAGTATAGAAGTCTTAGTGTATTATACATTCCAAGAAATAAATTACTGATTTAGGTGATATTATCACTATTCAATAGTTATGGAAACATGTATTAAGCTCATAACACTGGCGCAAGTCATTCGGTTCCCCGCCCCGGAGGAGTTCCCTGGCATCAAACCACGTGAGGTCACGGACGGCATCAGTCACATGCTCACGTTTGCGCCTACCACATACAACACGGGCACAGAAATTCAGAATTGTCTGCACTCGGTGAAGCTGGGTCTCACCACATGTTCCATATACAGACATACAGTAGCGGACAATCGACACCGCGAGCGCCTGGACGATTGGTTTCAGTGCGGATCGGGGGATAACGTGTCGGGCGTGACTCAGTGCAATCAGGGCACCGTTACATCTCTGTGTGAGCCGATCTATGTGGGCCTGGTAGTTTAGATGGCGGTCCATTCCGAGTCCTAGGTTCCTCACCACTTTGCTGTCAATGACGTCCGCGCCGCAGAAACTGATCCTAACTTCAGGCATAGTGCGTAACATGGCTGGAGTTCCTAACACTAACATCTGGGTTTTTCAGCGTTCAGCTTCATGCCGTGTGTACTAAACCAACGGTACATCCCGTCTAGGGTGTCTTCCATGGTACGGATCAACTGGTGAATGTCCTGTTTCTTACCGGTTATAAGTATTTGCGTGTCGTCCGCAAATTGTACAGCGGTCACCGACTTGGGCACATACAAGCTAAGCTCATTAGCAAACAACATAAACAGCGCGCAGCTGAGGCTGCCGCCCTGATACACACCTATGGTGTTGGGCTTGGTTTGTGACAGGGTTGTGCTGCCGTCACGCCGACCTGCTGCGTGTGGCCGGCGAGGCAGTTTGAGAACCAGTGGGTGTCTACACCGTACAGAGCTAGCTTTTTAAGGAGCAAATCATGCGGCACGACATCAAAGCATTTCGATAAATCACATAGCACAAGCACTGACATTTCACCACAGTCATTGGTGTGGTGAAATGTCAGTGCCGATAGAGTATGAGAGTCCATAGCTCTCAATACTCTATCGGTTACGACGCTAAGTGCCGTCTCAGTGGAATGCCGCCGGCGATAGCCGTGCTGCGCGGCGGACAGCAGGTGGTGTGACTCGAGGTAGTCAACAACCTGGCGCTGGACTACGCGTTCAACTATTTCATAGCCGCGGGTAGAATGGAAATGGGTCGTGTGTCCTTTTGGGTTGGTGCTGACCTTGCCCTTAGGGAGTGGCCAGTGCGTGTTTCCACTCGGCAGGTACCTCCCCTGTCGTTAGGCACAAGTTGACAACGGTCAGGTGTGCGTGGCCGAGTCCCTCAAAAAAAATGTCTGGATCATACGGATACTAATGCCGTCAGTACCGGTCGATGCAGAGCTCTTCATGCCAGACTGGTTATAGATTCGACTCTGATTGAATCGATAGGAATCGTTCAATCAAAATCCCTTGAATCAAAGAAAAATAGATTCACCACGGGATTTGTTGATTCATGAATCATGATTGAATCAAAACCCGCATAGAAGCAAGGCTGATTGAATGAAAAAGACTGTGCAATGCTATTTCAATGGTGAGTCAACCGCGATTTGATTTTTTTTTAATGATTCTTTGAATCAGAAAGAATCATTTCTAAAAATGGGTATCCATGAATCAAACGGTGACTGAATCATTCATATTCCAAAATGAATCGTGATTGAATCCTTCCAAAAAAGGTGAATCAATAACCAGTCTGCTTCATGCTCAACAACGTGCAGTACAGCGCCCCCCTAAACGCCCCCTCCCCCGGCACGGCGCGGGTTAAGTAGATATTACCTACAAACTTAACGACAAAATCTTGCTTTGTGTTGGTGTTTAATAGTCGACAGTGTGAAACGCTCATCTTTTGTTAATATCACACCTCTAGGATTGCCTTCAAGTAACTGGTTTTCATAATTTTCGAAAGCAATAAAACGCAATTTCTGACTGTTGACTGATATGTATTACGTCTTATTATCTCGCTTATTTTGTTTAAATATATCTTACGACTAAGCGAGAAGCGCTGTATAGCGCTGGCCTGTCTTCCTTCATTTGATAAATGCCTGCCCCAGCTCTGTCGCTCCCTCTGCCTTCCGTGACAAGGCTATGTATGTCTGTTTGTATGTCTGTTTGTATGTCTGTTTGTATGTCTGTCTGTATGTCTGTCTGTATGTCTGTCTGTATGTCTACCTGTATGTCTGTCTGTATGCCTGTCTGTATGTCTGTATGTATGTCTGTCTGTATGTCTGTCTGTATGTCTGTCTGTATGTCTGTCTGTATGTCTGTCTGTATGTCTGTCTGCATGTCTGTCTGTATGTATGTCTGTATGTCTGTCTGTATGTCTGTCTGTATGTCTGTATGTCTGTCTGTCTGTATGTCTGTCTGCATGTCTGTCTGTATGTATGTCTGTATGTCTGTCTGTATGTCTGTCTGTATGTCTGTCTGTATGTCTGTCTGTATGTCTGTCTGTATGTCTGTCTGTATGTATGTCTGTATGTCTGTCTGTATGTATGTCTGTATGTATGTCTGTATGTCTGTCTGTCTGTCTGTATGTCTGTCTGTATGTCTGTCTTTATGTCTGTCTGTATGTCTGTCTGTATGTCTGTCTGTATGTCTGTCTGTATGTCTGTCTGTATGTATGTCTGTATGTATGTCTGTATGTCTGTCTGTATGTCTGTCTGTATGTCTGTCTGTATGTATGTCTGTATGTCTGTCTGTATGTCTCTCTGTATGTCTGTCTATGTCTGTCTGTATGTCTGTCTGTATGTATGTGTGTATGTCTGTCTGTATGTCT